>JYDO01000004.1:589808-629064 GCA_001447755.1 Trichinella papuae
GCAAGCGTTTTGCCTATTATTGATAATAGACAATAAGCGTTTGCCTAATATTGAAAAAAACGGCTTATGAGTCACGCTGTATGTTGAAATGCTTTTATTAATGATATTTGTATTTATTATTTGTATTTATTGCATGACTTCCCGGGGTGACAACGAGAATTGCATAATACTCTTTTTCTGCTGCAACTGCATCGACCAGATGAGCAGTCGGATAGGCACATGCACTTAACATATCCTTGTCCGCCCGTAGCTTTAGTTACTGCAGTTCTAAGAAGAATTTCGTCGTCAGGTACTTCATCAATTGATAGTAACTTTTCTGATATCACTTGTAAATCTGCAGCTGTAAAGTTATATGCCAATTTTCCTTCTCTGTAGCCAACAGTGTACAGTCCTTCGCATTCCGTCATGATGACTACCAGGAAATTTTTCAGATCCACAGGACCACGGTTCACATCTGGCACTCTGAGTGTAGTATTCTGACCTATATCAAGTCCACCTGGGCTGGTGACATCAAATTTGTACTAACCAGTGGTTTAACAACTAGGCTTTTTGGAAGCTTTCTCACTCTCTTCTTATGGCATTCTACACAAAACGTAAAAAACGATTGGCACGGTTCTGGTGTGACGTTGGTCCATTTATTCTGCGCTTCTAGAAATGTTTTTCCTCCATCATGAGCAATCTTTTGATGAGTAGCATTGACAGCATCAAACATTTCTTCAGTAGAGGCGATGCATCTTATTTCATCATACTTGTCCAATCAGATTATATTTATTTTCCTTGCCGATTTTTAAAGCTTTACACCGATTTTTTAAATTATAATCACGGACAGATTTTGGACCATCTGGCTGGATTCGCAAAATGTCAGTAATCATTTGATCTCGCTGTGAAGTCAGAAAAATGTCTGCAAAATTTGGAATGTGCTGCCAACAGTTTGAATTTATTCGCAAATGGCGCCAATATTTTCGTTAAACACGGCGATGTCAAATGCCCATTGAAATAAAAAAATTTTAACTTCAACAGATATGTTTTCCAATATATCATCAGTAGCTCAATATCATAATAGTATTGTGTAACTGTTGTTGCCATTATGTTTACCATTCAAGAGTGATGAATTTTAGAAGTAAACAACGTATACTGTTTTCATGAAGACTCTGCAGTGTTCAATGTTCCCAAATGAATACACGATAAAAAACAACTTCCAAATTATTTTTTCATAATGATTTTTCATTTATATCTTAACTAACTCTCAAGGACTGTATCTGCAAAATTAAATATTCACTTCAACTAGATCACAATTCAGTCACTAAATGGTTAATAAAAGCATTTCAACATACAGCGTGGCTCATGAGCCGTTTTTTCAATATTAGGCAAATGCTTATTGCCTATTATCAATAATAGGCAAGGGCTGCTGTCTATTATCAATAATAGGCAAAACGCTTGCCTATTATCAATAATAGGTAATTTTCAACATTAGGCGTAACATATACATTTGAAATGAAATGAAAAATATTGCAAGTAGTTTTAGATGCTGCCTTCTCATTTCACATATTTCATTTCAGTTGAAAGTATAGAAATACAAAAAAAAAATTATTAAATGCGTAATACTTTTTTCAAGCACTATAACTGTATGCCATAAAATATATATTTTCAAGCAAATACAGATAACTTTATTTTCATGTATGTCATACTGTAAATAGTAACAATTTCTGTACATTTGAAAAAGTTATTTCAATATGCAGTATTTTGTATACTGATTTCAGTTCACTGCCCATGTAAGCAGTTTGAACGTTTTATATACGTAAATATTATTTATCCTTGTGAGCATATTATAATTATTTATGTAGATTAGTTGAATTGTATATTGAAAAATTCCCATTTCATAGCCTGTTTCTGCTTATAATACATGCTTTGTTTGAATAGCATAATATTACACATAATATTTATATTATTCATATAATTTTCTTTATAATTTTTACATGTTATTCAATATTCTTGAATTAGAATTTGCCAGTTAAATGTAGAGACTCCTAATGCAATGTTGAACTTTTACTAATTACGACAGTATTTTGTGCGAAGCAAAAGCAGGATAATGCGCGTTTTTTAATGTATTTACTTTCTTTTACAAATGAATCCAAGTATATTTATAAAAACCTTATAAATATCTGTTATTTATTGTGTAATTATGTTGATATTTTTGAAAATGAACTGTTGCAGGGAAATCAGTTTTTTGAAACAGTTTATTGCAAATAAATTTGCATCATGGGAAAAGAATTAATTTTGGATCATAATTATTAGTTTAAAGTTTTGATATTATTATAATTTTGGTTTATGTTGATGTTGTTTCTGCTGAAATTGTCATACTTTTTGCATTTCAATTTTTAATTATAAAAAGTTTTGTTTCACAGAGATTTGCATTTGAAGAAAATATTACTGTTGAAATAATTGTTATAGGTATTGAAGAATTTCATCATTTTTGATTAACTGCTTTACTAGTAAGACAAATTTGTCGAAAAAATTATAAATACAAATTTCTATATAATTCACAGTGATCCAATATGAATTAAAAAAACAACGAAGTGTTATTTTATTGCTTTTAGTGATGTTTATCATTTTAAAGTGTAATTCTTAGGTGGATTTTGTAAAATAATATTATTTAGTGTTGTTTAAGGTAATTTTTAACTGCATCCAATTAATTGGAAATGAAGTTAATAAAGCCGAATTGGGTGAATCACGATGGTATGGAGATTTGTTGTATTGTTTAAAATTGAATTGTTATTTCCAGCTGTAATTATTTAATTTAGGGCTTCCTATATATTCGGTGGACATTGAACCCGCTGGAAATCGATTTGCCACCGGTGGTCAAAGTGCAACGGGTATTGGATTGATAGTTTTGTGGAGCTTGAAGCCAGTGATTGAAGTAGAAAATGAAACTGACGACAAGATTCCGTTGTTGCTTTGCCGTTTGGAAGCGCATTCAAGTAAGATATAAAAAAAATAACTGAACAAACTTTTTAAGAGGTACCTTAGAAAATTTTTTTCTTTATTCTTTATTATTATTTCTTTTTAGCTTGTATCAATTGTATACGTTGGTCAAGTGATTCGCGCTATTTGGCTTCAGCTGGCACGGATCAAGCTGTGAAAATTTGGCGCTTTGTTAGTTATATTCCAAATGTTAAAAGTCGTGTAACTGCAGTTGAACACTGGAAATGCGTAAGTACATTGCATGGTCACGCTGGAGGTGAGAGCAAATTTTCTTTTATCACATAAATGATATTCTATTTGTTTTTTGTTTCTTTCTCTTCTCAGTAGTAAATAATTTGTCAATTGCAGATGTATTGCATTTGTCTTGGTCTCCTGGTGATCGATATTTGGCTTCTTGTGGAATAGACAATATTATTATCATATGGGATGCAAAAAATTTTCCAGGTAGCCTTCTGTTCATAGTTAATAACATACGACAATGATTATATTTTTATATTCATATTGGCGTTGAAGTGGACCGTTTGAAAACAAAAAAAAAAAAAAATAATTTTTTTTTTTAAAACTTTCTAAATTTTATTTGTTGCGCATGTTTTGGCAGAAATTGTGATTGCAGAATTTGCAGGTTGTTGTTTGCAGTGTGAAAAATTGACGTTGGTTGTAATTTAGAAAAAATAACATCACTGGTTGGTCACGAAGGTTTTGTTAAAGGTGTTTGTTGGGATCCGATTGGTAAATATTTAGCTTCACAGGTATTGAAGAAGTGCAACAATATTCACCAGAATCTGTTTGTAATTGGGAAATATGAATTATTGCAGAGCGATGACAGGTCGTTGCGAATTTGGTCAACAGTGGATTGGAGCGTGGTGCATAAATTCCGTCGTCCATTTAAAGAGGTAAATTGGATTTCATTTCTCACATTGTTCACAACCTTCAAACCGTCTTCACGCACTGATGAAACAGGCTCCGTGCGCTACACACACACTGAGGTTGGATTGGTCACCTGATGGTCTGCTGTTGGCAACTGCTCATGCAGTCAACAACGGTGGGCCAGTGTCGAAAATTATAGAACGAAATGGCTGGAAATGCGAACTAGACTTTGCTGGTCATCGAATGGCCATCACATGCGTTGTAAGTTGTTTGGTGAAATTGCTTTTGTTTGTTTGGATTTATTCTGAAAAATTGACCACTTCAGCGTTGGAGCAGTGTGCTTTATCATCGAAATCGAAAAGTGTTGCTAACAGAAAAGGTAATTTTTTTTCTTTTTTTCAATTATTCTTTTATTCAAATGTACTGATCGTTATTTGAAATATGAATAAATTGTGAAATGTGGGATTAAAAAATTTTTCAAGTCGAACGTATGCGGCTGTTGTGCCGTTGGAAGCAAAGATCGTTCTCTGAGCGTTTGGTCGGCCAGCGAAAATCGACCAGTTGTAGTGCTGACGGATATTTTCGAATCCAGCATTTCTGACATATCTTGGTAAAAAGCATTCGTTTGTGAAGATTTTTTTTTTCATTTTTGTTTTCGTTGTTCATATTTTAATTGCATTTTTGAAATGGGTGCAATTAATATTTTTTAAAGTGAACTTTTTTTACTCCAGGGATAGCAGTGGATTGATATTGATTGCTGCATCGGTCGACGGTTCTGTGGTTTGTCTGGTTTGGACGACGGATGAGTTGGGCGTTCCACTATCGCTCGACGAGAAGGTGCTCAACTGATGCTGCAATGTGCATTGTATGCAAATTTTGTTTATTATTTATTTGTCCTAGATTAATGAGCTTCGTCGATATTACGGTAACGTGGATGTTGGCCTGTTGGGTTTGCAGCGGAAGTCGGATCAAAATTCGAACAAAATAATCGAAGACGCAGACTACGTGATGACGCATGCAAAAGTCATTGGAAATCGTTCGAAGTATTTTAATAGATTAATGAACATGTTCTTTTAATTTTTTTTCCAAATGATCAAATACTTTTTTGATTTGTTGTTGTTGTTGTTATATGAATATTTATTATAGTGAAAATGGTGTTAACGGCGGCGTCTGCGCCGCCACTACGGCTGTTCGTACTGCGCCGCCACCATCGACTTCTGATTCAGTTGGATTTCAGAATTTTTTATTTTTCAATATCGTGTTTGTATTAATTAGGGTTAAAAAAGCATATTTTATGATAATTGTAGATTTGGAACGTGCAGTTGGAAACTCGTACAAAATCCGGGAAACGGCGAATTACACCCATAAACGTGGAAGTAGTAGCGGAGGTTGACACGGACAACAAGTATTGTATTCAGGAAAAGAATTTTTGTTTAATCAAAAAAGCAAAAAATTTTTTTTGTTGTTTCAGTTCACAGCCGCCTTGGATTAGGGAAGCGTCGTTTGGTGTTGTTGGACAAGCGAAAGGGCTTATTGGTCAAAAAGTGACAGTGGTGGACAGTGCTGAACGATGGTCAGGGTTGAATTCGAGCATTGTTGAACCGTTGGTACCTTCTTCTTCTTCTTCTTCTTCATCTAAGTCGTCCTCGTCGTCGTCGTCGTCGTCGTCGGTAAAGTCAAGAAAGGACAACAGCTTTGATGCAAGTGGAAAAAGCATTTTGAAATCGTCCGAAGATCCCAGCGGCGGTATTGTGGAAGAATTTTTGGAAAAATCCAAGTCAGAATTGAAATTTGACGAAAACAAATCCTGGCATCAAAAGGGCAAAAAAGCATCCAAGCCTGCGCGAAGAGAATCGACCATTTCACCAACTTTCCCGTCATCGGAAACTGAGGTTGAACTGCAAACTGATCCTCAAGTGCTTTTTCCTTTTTGAAAGGCGATTTTTTGTTGTTGTTTTTTTCGTTGATGCATAAGTGAAGATTGTTTCAGACTGACCAAACATCTGCTGTAAACAATTCTTCAAAGCAGAAAATTCCCATTGACCAGCTGGAAGCATTGAAAGTTGTACAACTGCTGATGTGCAATGTTGTCGTTGACGAGGTGATTCAGACGGGCAGGGACGGGGGGGGGGTGGTGTTGGTTGGGTGAGGGAGGGCAGTAGGCGGTGCAGGGCGGCGGCAACATATGCCGTGCACCATTTTGCTGTTATTTGAAAAAAAGTAAATGATAATTATTTTTTTTAATTCTATACCAGTCCGGAAGCGAAATGCTGTTGCAGTTGTCCAACAATATAGATAGCAAGCCCAAAGGAAAATTTGCAGAACTGTTGTGCATGAAAAATTTGAATTGCGTTTGGAAGATTTTGTTAGAAACAGGGGCTGTTGCATTGAAAGCAAATAGGTGAGTGTATATTTTTCTTTTTCTTTTTACAAATTGAGTGTTAATTTGTCAGTGTTGGTTTGTTTAGGCATTTAATTCTTGTCGTTTTTGAAAATGGAATGTTTGATATTCTTTCACCTCTGGACGGTCGCATGATGTGCTTGACCAACGTCTTGGGCGACAGTGTCAATTATGTTGATCTCGATGGCAAACTTATCGCACTTGTTACAGTGTGCGCAGAGCTTTATGTTTGGTAGGGAAAACAAAATTATAGATATTTTATGACAAGTGTGAATAATTGACAAAATTTAACATTTTCCAGCAAATTTGACAAATGTTAACATTTGCGCGAGGGCCCTTTAATAAATGTTAATATTTGTCAAAATTTTCTGGCAAATATTAACATTTATTAAAAATTCCTGGAAAATGTTAGCATTTGCCAATTTTCTTAGCAAATGTTAACATTAGTTACGGGGCCGTTGACATGTGCTAATTTTACCTATTGTTCACTGATTTGTTGAAGCATTTTTAGCCAGTACGCAGAAACTGTTTATACGTTATGTTATTTTTATTTAATACACAGAAAAAAAACTGTTTATATGTTATGGCATGTTCTCCCAGGATGACATCGTGAGTTGCAGACGTTACCCTTGGAGTAGCATCCACACAGTCAGGATGGACATTTGGTTGAGTATTGGCACTTGATGAAGTCTTGACTACCAATTGCTCTGCTGACTGCAGTTTGTAAAGGAACTTCGATATCTGGATATAAGTTGTCGATAACAAGAAATCCTTTATTGGCTCCATATCTGCCGCTGTGTACTTTGACACCAATATTCCTTGTCTTCAGCCAACGGTGTGTAAGCCATTGTTGATCTTCAAAACAACCCCTAGCAAATTTCGTGGGTCTGCTGAACCGCGGTCAACTTTCGGCATCTTTGGCGTAGCACACTGACCCACCGCAAGCACCGGTACATGTTTTTTTGACCTTGCACTCATGGCGACTGCACACTTCTTTAGTCCTTCCGCTACTGCAGTCTTGACTCGTCGAAAATGGTGGTCGTTTGAACAACTTGGCTTATTAGTTAGTGGTTGTCTATTTTCCTCGTCTTCAGCTTCATTTTCGATTTCCATCTGTTCTTCACCATCGATTTTTTGGTGTGCATGCGATGTTTGCTCACTGAAGAAGATTTCAACTTCTTCATCAATAGTCTCCTTCAGTAGAGATTGGGGCAGCAGATGTGATTTTAGTCCTGCGCTAGGTTCCTCACCAAACATCACCTTGAAAGGGTTTTGCTTGGTTGTGGCATGAGTGCTGATATTTATCTGCCACTGGACAAATTTCAGCCCCATTGACCATCTCTTACTGTTGTTTTCTTTCATCCAGATTGCCAATTTGTCTTGTATGATTCCGTTCAAACGTTCAACACCTCCTTGGTTCTGAGGATGCCTTGGCCTCACTGTAACAAATGCTATCTCTGACCAAAGAGAAATTAACTCAGCAATAATGTAGTTGACAAATTCACGACCACTATCAGACTGCAGTATTGCTGGAGCACCAAAATAATTTAAAAAAATGTCAAGATGGCTGCTGGCCACTTCTGGTGCTCTCTTTGACTTTAACGGTCGCAAAACGCAGAACTTGCTGAAGTGATTGACATAGGTCATGATGTACTGAAAATCACGATCAGGCAAAGTCTGGAAGTTGATCAAGTCAACTTTTCCTCACGACATGATGCTGGAGCTCCGTATCAGCTTAACCACCAAATGTTTGTAAGCCTTCTTGTTTTTCTTTTCGTGGCATCTTTCACATAAATCGATGTAAAGCTTGCAGCAATCATGTGATGTTTGCCCATTTTTTTTTTGATTTCTGCGAAAGTCTTCCGCTCCCCACCGTGAGCAATCCGTTCGTGAATGTTTTAATTGCGTCATATATTTCATCAGAGGCAGCAGCAAGTCGAATATCGTTTTCATTCTTTCTTTTTCTGATTAATCGAAATTCTTTTCTGATTTGAAGAACTTCGAAACGCTTCTCCAAATTGTAGTCAGAATACGCTTGCGCGCCTTCTGCATTAATTCTAAGGAGATCTTGTATGATGCCATTATGCTGCGATGCAGATAAAACAACTTTATTTTTTCTTTTTCCATCCAACATTTGTTGCAACTTTCCCTGAAATCGTGCCTTCGTCGTGCCGGTACACTGAGATTGCTACAGGAAGAAAAAGTTGTCGGAAAATGTAGGTAGACTGGGTTAACTTTTCCAGTGAGGTATAGTTTAAGCAAGTATCAACAATACAGCTTAAACGAAATAATTTTACAAGCGATAGATTGGTTAAACTGAGAGAGCGAGGGAGAGATTTAAAGATCACAACTAATGCGTTCTCAAAATGAGTTCTTTCCAATGAATATTTCCTGCTTGTATAGTTTCAGCATGTAGAGACGGCCTCTTGGATGATTTTTGTATTAAAAAAAAGAATGTCTTTGAATGTATTATAAGAAAAATGTCATATAGGAATTTCAAAATAACGTAAAAAATTGATTAATACATTTATGTAAAAGAAACATCAATGTCTTTGTGTGACACTATCCAAAGTCATGATGGTGCTTCTTTGAAATATCTAATTCCATCCATTCAAAGACATTCCTATAATAAAAACATCCAAGAGGCCGCCTCTGCATGCCTCTTCAAAGAGGCCAATGCTTCAAACAATGCGTAACAATACTTTAACAAATCGGTGAGCCCTAAGTTCAATTAACATTTGTCTAAGAACCCGTTTGCCTGGAATTTTTGACAAATGTTAACATTTGTCAATTATTCAGATTTGTCATAACATATTATATGTATATATGTATATAATTAATATAAAGAAATTTCTCGTTCATTTCAGGACTTTTGTTAAATCGTTGGAATTAGTTTGTCATGTTTCTCTCAAAACTCTGTTGCGAGGTATTTTTTCGTTTTGTTCTTTTTTTACATAGTTTTAGGGTTGCAGATTGATTTCATTTTTAAGATCCAAAGCGAAAACTTTCACGCATCGCTTTCAGTGCTGTCGGCATGCCGATCATTTGTTTCAACGATGGTAGTTTGTTCAGTTATAATGCATCGTCGAAAATATGGTCAGTATATATATATATATATATATATATATAGTAGAACTCAGTTATAACGATCTCGGTTATAACGATGTCTCGGCTATTGCGATAGAAATAAACTTAGCCATAAATGTATCGATAAGTAAAGTATATGTATGCAAACTCGGTTATAACGATCGAAATCTCTGTCCCCCATGCCCATCGTTATAACCGAGTTTTACTGTATATATATATATATATATATATATGATTTTTTACAAAGAAATTAATGAAATGAACAATTTTCAGGCAAAAGTTGCTGAATCCGTCTGATTCATTTATCAAATATTCACCGACAAGCATACTCGCTTCTGCAAAAGCGTACTTGACGACCAAAGGACGATTTCAAAATTTGTGCAAGAATTTATTGTAAGTGTTTTTTTCCTGACGTGAATTATTTTCCAAATTATTGATTACGCTTATTTTTATCTATTATTATTTTTTAATTGATTACACTTGGCTTTGATTTTATGCATTTGAATTTTAAAATATTTTATTTCAAAATTTAGAAAAAAATATTTGTGAAAATCTGTTCAAATTTATTCAATCAAATGTGATGTGGGTCGTTTGTTCTCATTGGTAGCGTAATTTTCTTTTTTCTGTTTTTCCTTTTTTAGCTAACAGTTGTTCTTAGAAAATCAATCAAAGTGAAATATCATTGTAATATGGAAATGATAAAATTTAAGGTTTTTGAACGCGTGCGTGGATGAAACGCAAACATTAAATGTAATAAATATATAGGCATGCTTGAAAATGGCAAATTTACTTTTGCACAGTATTTTATTTTTTATTTTATATCAAAATTAATTTTAAACATTTAACATTAAAAATTCAATGTTACTTTAAACTGTGTGCACAACAAATTTATTTCAACATATGTAAATGGAGAATTCTTCTACTGAAATAGTGGGAAGTGATAGAACATGGATTATATTTATAATTTAATAAAAAAGAGGAAGAAAAAATTTTGTTTTAATAATAATTATTATTATTACACTAAGGTGATGAAGATAATTTTAGCAGTAGCGTCACTTTCACTGCAGAAAGTGATTCTGAAATGCAAGAAAGAATCAGAGAAGGTTTTTTGGAACGCTTCTGCTTGGCATCTCGTGCAGTCGGATCAGAGCATGAATACATGTATTGGCTTAGTGAATACGTAAAGCTGTTGGTAAAATCAGGTGTGTTCCATTTAATCAATCAAATTCAATTCAGTTTAAATTCATTAAAAAATTGTTAAGAAAAAAAGTATAATAGTAGAGTATTTGTTTGTTTGTTTATTTATTTATATTTTAATTTTGTTGATGGAGAAACGTGTAGGAGTTTTAGAAACACTCTGTTTGGTCAGATTTTGTTAAAATTTACAATTTTGAATGGTGATTAATTACGTTCACTGTGCATTAACAAGCTTTTTGTTATTAAAGAATAATATGTGTGTTTTATATTTTCATTTTCACTTCAAAAATTTTGCATGTCTGCAGAATCAGAGGTGAAGCTTCGTTGTCTATTTCGTTTGCTTGTTGAAAGTGATGAGCATATGGAAATGAACAGCATGTTGAACAGGGTAATGCAGCTGTTTTGCTCGCCTGAATATAATGCAATTTTTGAAATACAATTTAGGATAAGAGTGAAAAAAGAAGTGCAGTAACTGATCTGCTTCCTCTTGTAGCAGCGAATCCGAAATTGCAGAGATTGTATAGCGAATTGTCGTTTTTGGTGGCAAAGAAATCGTCAAGTGGACAGGCTGATGATCTTTATTCAGAAATAGCGGCAACCGTTATTGAATAATTGTAAATGCAATTATTATATTTATTGCGACGTTTCATTTGCAACGTGTGGGATGCAATTTATTAGCAAAATATTATATTAATAAATTGATAAATAAATCAATGTTTATTGTTTAAAAATGAAGATTGTCTTCTTTTTTTCTGCAATAAATTTGAAAATGATTGCAGTGCAATATCATTATATATATGTATATATAATGAACATCAATCAATCAATCAACGAACTGCATTCATTGACACTCGACATGCGTGCCTGAGAGAAATGAAAAATAATATATGCTGATTTTTCTTTTGTATGTCGCTTTTGAATTTGATGAAAACAATGATTACTTTTCATGATAAATATTGGTGGGCTTTTGTTCGCTTAGCTGTTTGCGAATGATCATTGATACAGCTGCTTTAGAACTGTATTAAAGGAATGATTTTTGAACAAGATAAAAATTAACAAAAGAAAACAAAAAGGTTTATCCGAAATTGTGGAAGAATGTGGAGCTTCAAGAAATGCATTTTATTGATTATCATTGTTCATCAAGTAAGTAGTGTTCATCATTGGCTGGCAGTAATAAGAATGTGTAATATGATGGTAAAATTAAGTTTCACGACATTTCAGTGCAAGCGTTATTGTCACTTTTTGTTAAAACTTGTACTTGCATAATTTTACAGGTAATGTGATGTGAATGAACTATTTTTATAAATTGGAATTTTCTTTGTTAGGATTTGAATAAAATGTATAAAAACATTTTTGCTTTCTTAAAATTTTTAATAATTATTTATTTTTATTATTTTATATTACAGAAAAAAATTATGAAATTGCATCAGTTTTAATATCGACGATTAGTTAGTTATTAATTTGAAATGGAATAAATTTATTTATCTATCTAGAGCAGTGGTTCTCAACCCGTATCAGCGCACACCCCCTTAAATAAAAGTTGTCCAGTTAATGCCCCCCCCCAAAAAAAAGTAGTGCGGTATGTATTTTGTGTACTCAAAGCAAATTGTTGCTTCATGGTTGCATAAAGCCGAGCTACAGTCCAATACTATTTTAATACAAAGGTAAATGATAAATTGTGCTCAGCTGAAGCTGTTAAGCTAAAACTAAGATGGTCAGTAAGAAAAGGGGGTGAAAATTTCAGCTGAAGTAGACCAAACTGTGAGAAGCAGTTCACTGGGAAACAAAAAGTCACCAGCATCAAAATAAAAATGATTATTAGGATATGCAGGCGAGCAATTTGTCAATGCATTATAAATAACATGATGATATCTATTGACTAGGCATCTTAGGAGCTGCATAACATTAGTGCATGGGCTCAGGAAGTACTTCCCATCACAGCAGAAATGAACTTTCGAATTTTGAACACCTGCAAGACTAAAAATTCTAACTTGTCACGCCCCCTGGAACGTTCATACGCCCCCTCCCCCCAGGGGGGCGCGCCCCCCTGGTTGAGAAACACTGATCTAGAGTGTTGTTGAGATTGATTTTTTTTCATTGACTGACTTAATTTAGACAACAAATTCATTGAAATTGAGTTGTGATAAGATGAGCGTTGAAAAATTTTTGAAAAGTGCTGCAGAAGAAAAAAGCAGTCACATGTCGATGGTGGTTATTTTGCTTAACAAATTGAATAAACGTTGCGTTGGTTATGTTTTGAAAAGTGAACAAGACTCGTCGTCAGGTTCAAGATTCATTTTAACAACTCGTACATGCTCAGCCAAGTATTGAAATTATCATTGAAATTTCGTTCTTGTTGACGCTTTTGTTTCAGTTTTAATAGGCAGGGGAATGCGGCAATTTATTTATTACCCGAGAACAAGGAAAGACGTGTAAAGGCCATACATACACGGGGATTTCATGAAAGTTTAGCGGTGATAGAAATGCAGGATAAATATCCGTTTAAATTGGCTGCAGAATCTACCTGCCAGCTTGAATCTTCAAAAATATCTGAACAGTGTTTTACAGTTTACGCAGTCGAAAAACAAGGTAAACAATAAGTATTACACTCCACATCGCACTGAAGTAATAATTCATGTGATTATTGTTGTTTGAGTGAACAAAAGAGACATTGTGGCTGAGCCATACAAATCTTCTCCTAAATCATCATGTGAAAAACTATGGATAACCTTCAATGAGGAAAGTTTTGCATGTGCTGCAACCAGTCAAGCAGAGAAGGTAACAATAAAAAATTTTTCAGTTAGAATTTCAGACAAAAATTGCAACAATTTTCGACAATTTATTGAAATTTTCACAACACCAGATGCTAACAAAAAATTAAACGTTGTAGAGAAATGGTCTTGGTTTGGTATGCAGTCAAGGCGGAAAGCTTGCATTAGTTGGCATCAGTTCAGAAAATCAACAAGCAGCTGGTGTTGCATCTTTTACTTTGTTGTCTCCTTATGCCAAACAGTTAGAAGCTCTTATTACATCTTAAAAAATAAAATCTTCATTGAATAAGAGATTCAGTTTCATTCAATGTGAAATAATACAAAGATGGCGTTCATGTGACAGGAATTATTTTCAATTCAGTGAATCTCATTTCAGGACAGAAAAACGTTTTCATCATGTAAACAATTTCAGTTTATGGAAAAGTCATACTACTTTGCAAAAAAAGAAAAAAGAAGAATTTCTTTGCTTACATTTTTGAAATTTACCACCATAATTTTAGAATTACTGTACAAAAATAGTTTTCTGAAATACTCATGAGTGAACAGTCCGTTGACATCAATGGATAAACTGTACGGCAGGGGTTCTCAATCAGTGGGAATCCCCCCCTTCCCCAGGGGAAATTTTCTGATTTCAGGGGGGGAATTCTGTCTTCAGATTTGTAAACTCAGAATGGAATGAAATACAATACCCTGACAATTTACTAGACGTTTTCGTCTACTAAAATGGAAAACTACATTATGAAAATAAGGGAAGTGTGCCCATATAATAATAAATATCTTTTTATTATTATATTTGCTTTATTTAAAGCTAAACAGTCTGCAAAGCGGCGAGGGCCGTTCTGTCAAACGGTGAAAAGGGTACATGGGGAAAAAGGTTGAGAACCACTGATACAATACAATATATAACAAAAATATAACAATAATAACCAATAAGTATAGGAAATGTAATTAAAAATAAATGGGACGAGGTGCCACAGCATGTTTCACAGTTTCCTGTTCTTCAATAAGCAAACGGAGAAACGGATACATGCTGAAGTGGATATGCCAACCTTCCAGGAGGTAATTGTTTCACATAGCTGCACCATGCACATTCCAAATAAGAATTTTGTTGGCCAAAGGTATATCCTGCTAGAAGTAAGGAATGACGTTGGCAAAAGTGGGAAAAGCAACCTTGCATTTGAGCGTTGGGAAAGTTGCCTTGAATGGCTGGTATCAAGGCGGTTTAAAATCACAAACAAATATCATCAGATCAAGTTGGACGCCTAGTTCCTCCGCTTTCAAATATCTGGCTGTACGTGAGCAGATCTTTTCTAACTGTCAAGTAGTAGACGACACGTAGGAGTTTAAGCCCCCCCCCTCCCGTGAATACATGGACGGTAAACAACTACTGGTACCAGGAAGGGACAATCTTATACGTCCCATCTCTGCACCAGCAGTTACTCTGAGCCAGCAGCCTTACACCAGCTTCAGTCACAAAAATTAATATATAATTGTTCAGCGAATGATACATTCAAAATTGCTTACTAGATTTCAGTGTTGTTTGCTCAGCAGTAAAATGTAGCTTTTACTGAGTTTCTGGATGGGGTGGACATTTCTGGTCCTGACTGTTGTCCATAATGTTCTGCACCTGGTGCCACACCAGAAAGTGACCAGCAGTTTCTAAGCTGGTGGAGGCACTGCTTGTCAGCTTATCATATATTTGTTGCACTGGTCTTGGATCTTCTCTGGCCAGCCTTTCGTTCCTCACGCTTCTGGATTTTATCATAAATAGTTTTTGGCCAGGGTGACAGTTTCTCTGCTGCTCTCCGCATAGGCACTCATACGGATAACTTCTGTGGCTTTGAATTGTAAAACAAATAGCTGGCATGCGACATTACATTGATAATAGCGTGCTATGTTAAGATACATCTGTTTACTTCTGCGCAAATCTCATAATTATTATTGTGATTTGTACGCTTTAAGCTGCGCACCAAAGCTGACATCAAAGAATGTGATGTCCACTTCAGAGTGAATTTAAAGCAGCTTAAACAGCTTTTCTGCTTGGTGCTGTTCATCGCCTTTTTTCCGCATTTGAAGTGCTTTACTTTTATCCATCCGCGTTCATAAACACTGTTTACAAGAATGTCAACCAGCAGTTGTTTCGCTCATCAGATAAATTACTTTTTAGCTAACAATTATATGAGATTTATGCATAAGATGCTTTTTCATTTGTCAGAAATTGTCCTAATGAGCAGTTAAATGTGATTTTAATACAATGGAAAACTGAACAAGTGACAAATTGTCCACAGCTGCAGTTTCCAGCTAAAACTAGGAGTAGTGATTGCTGAGTATTAGCATTGGACTGTTCTCTGACAATGTTTCTGATTTGCAAAAGAGTTTTATCTTTAATATTTCCAAGCAGAGTTATTGTTTTTATTATGATTTATGTTAATAAAAAAGTAAAAATCTGGGATTTTATTTAAAAATGAAGAAATATGTGGTTGTACATTTTGTGTAAATTGTAAATTTTGTTTTTCAACACCTGAACTAAACTGACTAGTGCATTGGTGTACAATTAAGTTGCCATTACTTTACCATTTTCATTTGTAACCTTTTAACTTGTATTTCAATAATAACGAAATGTTAAACATTCAGGATCAAAAGCAGCGCTTATGAGTTAGCTGATCTGTTTGCTTTTGGATTTTAAAATTATTAAATATAACAAGTGAACGCCGAACAAAATTTTTCATACAAACAACAAACTTCATCGTCATGTATAACACAGCATTGATGGATGTTTCAAAAAGAAAGAAACTTTGTAAAGATTAAAGTAAAATTCTTGGATTGCAAACAAGATAGATTTGAATAGAACACTTCCAGTAAAATCAGAAAATTAATCAGATGCTAAGAATTTAGCAGTTGTCACTGCTTGATTTAGCTGGAAAGCTGCAACTGTAGACAATTTGTCAATTGTTCTTTTTTGCTTTGTATTAAAGCCGCCTTTACTGACATATGGTGTGACAGGAAACGTGAACTATTTTTGACAAAGGCGTATGCGTAAAAGCATGCATAAAATTCGTTGAATTGTGTACTAACGTGTAACTTTATCTGACGAGTGAGACAACTGCTTGTTGACATTTCTTTGAATAGTTTAATTCAATCGTTACAAATAGAAAAATGTTAGGACACATTGCTGATTGAGAATATTTCCTTTTATGGTAGAAGATAAAAGTATTATGCTTAAGCATCTTTATATTCCTGCTGTGCTGATCTTTTTTCCTCTCCCTTAGCCACGTGTATATGTGTGTCAGTAGTGTGTTGAATTCTCTGTCCTTTCAACTTATTCGTATTGTGTGTGTTCAGTTGTATTTTGGTCAATAAATAGCAGAAAACGCTATACCGTTGTACGTTAACTCATCACCGCAATCAACCTTCCTCGAATATACTAAAATAAGATAGACACTTTTGATAAAATTCCATGAAAACCATTTGATGATATCAGCAGAAAACAATTTAACGTGACCAAGCTGAAAGACTTACGATTAAAATTTTTTATTTTAATGGGCATTCGACATCACAGTTTTAACGTGAGCATTGGCGCTATTTGTGGATAAATTAAAAGTGTTGGCGCCACATTCCAGATTTTTCAGACAGATTATCTACTTTTCTGCCATAACACCCAGAAGTTTATATCAAATTCAAATAAATTTGAACAGGCAACTAATTCAGTTACAAACCGTGGTAGCAGATTATTATATATAATCAGAAGTGAACCCCGTTTTTACCATTTAACCACTTTTCTGTTCTGTGTGCTTGACTTCGCTTAGATTCATCTTCTCTCATGGCTGCTGATTTGCATTTGGTTTCAAATGAACGAAGTAATTTTGATTTAGTTCATGAAGGAAGAGTTTACAATATGAAGCATATGAACATTGAAGATAAACAGTGGGTTTGCCATCAGGTAAATAATATTTTATCAAATACCTCATTTCTGTTCATTCAAGTTTATCGTGTAGGTTAAAAGAGGATGCCGGGGTTCAATCTACACCAACTTAGATGTGGATGCGGTACTGATTTTTGCTCCTCATGCAGATGATTGCGCCCCTGGAAATGACATCTTGTATAAAATGGAGAAGAAAAATGTTCTCAAGCGACGGGCAGCGGAGGAAATGAAGACAGTCCCTCAAATGTACCATGAAGAAGCCAGCAGTGCATCTGCTGATTTGCAAATAACTGGCCTGTTTCCAACGTATAAAAGTGTTAAAACGGCCATGTATAGAAAACAGGCACAAAGGTTTCCAAGACTTCAGCCATCTCGCCAGCAGCTGGAGATTCCATCACACTGGTGGATTACGAATTCTGGTCACCATCTTTTGTTGTACAACCATCTATATAATTCCATTTTAATATTCTGTACAGAAGAAAATTTAAACATTTTGTCTGATCACTCTGTCTGGTCCATGGATAGAACTTTTAAAATAGTTCTGGAATGGTATCAGCAGCTCTTCATTATCCATGTTTTTATTGCGGGTAAATTAGTGTTACTTGTTTATTGTTTAACTGTTCAAAAAGATCTCCCTACTTATCGTGAAAATTTTGATAATTTGATTTTAAAAGCAGCAGTGTTAGGGGTTGTTCTTTAGCCGCAAACAATTATTTGCGATTTTGAGACGGCCCTGATTCCTGCACTGCAGGGGACATTTCTGGGGGCCTACATACAAGGTTGTTACTTCCATTTTTGCCAAGCAGTTCTGCGGAAGGTGACCGATCTCAGGATGCGTACCAGTTACATCCATGAAACGGCAACCAAGAAAAAAGTCAAAATGTTACTGACAATGGTTTCTTTGCCGCTTCATGATGTACCTGCTGCCGTGGAAATGATTGGCAGAGGTGTTACAGGTTCAGTAGCAGCCTTGATTAATTTTTTCAAAGAAGAATGGATGACCCTTAACAGGCTGCCGTTATGGAATGTATATAATATAAATATTCGCACTAATAATGATTTAAAAGGCTGGCACTTCAAAATAAACCGACATGTGGGAAAAAGTCACCTCGGCTTTTATGAACTGCTCCAGTTGCTGATTGATGAGCAATGTTCAAGGGAAACGTTGAATCAGCAGGTGACATCAGGATACGTTGTCGCCAATGATTTGCGGATAAAAAATAATAAATATGAAGAGATGCAGCTACACATATCAGCGTTGACTGTAGAATATGATGGCGGTACGCGCACAATGGAGTAGCTCTTAAAACTGTAACGTACCTAGTACCTGAGGAAGAGAATTATTGAGTGCCATCCTTTTTTGCACACTGCATCATTTATTTTTATTTACCCTTGTACACTCTTTTATTGGCTTTTGTATTGTATTATGTTGTATTGTATTGTATTGTATTGTATTGTATTGTATTGTATTGTATTGTATTGTATTGTATTGTATTGCATTGCATTGCATTGCATTGTACTGTATTATATTATGTTATTTTGTAGTTTTGTATTACATTATATTATAGCTTGTACTGCTGAATAAAGCATTTAAGTACGATCGATCAGGACATTCTGTGCTATCCAAAAATAAATTTTCTGATTGATATCTTCTCAGATAAATAAAATCACAACCTACGCCTTTACCTCTATGCAAAATTCAGAACATTGTAATGAGCATGGAAACAAAAATGCAGCCTCTCTTTTAGAGGTGATATTTACATTAATGCAATATGAAAAACGCCATTTTGCGCAGATTTTATTTGAATAATTAACTTGGTTAACATTAAAGATTACCAAATATATGCCTCTGAAAAGTATTCAATTTTTAAAAACAAATTTAAAAGAGCTTTAAATTGATTCAGAAATTGACAAGAAAGGAATATTCAGCAAATAGAATGCACCAAAGCGACAGCCAATAAAACATAAATAATCACCTCTGGGCAACAACCAACAAAATTTACAGAGAAAAGTAGGCGGACTCGGCTGCGGAAACCGGGGCTAAGTTTCTCTGTAGCAGACTTTTTCTGTTCAACTGTGAAAAATTGTGATATTTTTGAACTAAATTATTTAGGCTTTGTGTTTGAATTTTTTACATATGCTCAGTTTTCACGTTGCAATTGGTCTATGTTTTCAAATATAAAATGAAGAAAGGTGATTATTTTACATTACAGGGCAAATTATAGTGATATTTTACATTAATTTCTTGTTAAAGTGTGGGCTTAATGAAATGCTTTCCAGTTTTACATTTTACAGATTGCAGGAGATTATCTTAATACTTCAAGTATTAAACTGCTTTTATAATATTTCTTAAAATTTACGCAGATCAGCAAGCAATATTTTGCATACAAACTTATGTGCTATTCATTATACCGCTTTAGAATTAAGCAAATATATAGTTTTATTTTACAATAACAAACAAATGTGATTGCTCTGACCTGGGAACGTAATTTGATGATCAGGTAGTGCAGTGCATTTTTTGCTGGTCAAATGGCAACTCAGTTATTCCAGGAGTTGCGGTCTGGTTGATGAGAATGAATGAAAAGATCTCAGATAGATAATTTACTTGCCGGTGATAGCACAGATGAAATGTATCACGGAACTACAATCCAAATTACAAACATAAGAACGCTCGAATCCCACAGATCTTCTGGGCACGCGTTCTCTAACGGCTATTGAAGCTGCGTCACAGCAGAGTTTCTCCTTCCTCTCATTTCTTTCTATTTGACTTGCTTATATATAGTCGAAAGTGTCGACCTCATAAACATCTCGGTCGCCAGTTGACACCTATTGTCTCTGGGTTGTGCAAATGGTAAACGCTGCCACAGCAGATAGGTCGAAACCTTTGGTGTGTGAGGGGCTTGGTACTCCACAGCTGCAAAGTTTTACAGGTGAGAGCAGCTATTTGTTACTTCATGCTGCGCCACTTGAGGGGTGTTGCGTACAGTCTTGTAATGTAATCATCCGTCAGACAGACGGTCGTCACTGAGCGCCGCATTGTTCCGCGACCCACTTCGAGGCCAGTTACGTAACAGCCTCAGGCCTCAGGGAGTTTGTCAGACCCCTCTGTTTCCAACAGTGATCTATATTACAATACACACTACGTGAGAAGCAATAATGACGCATAATTATGGAAAAGGTGGTCATAAATTTATAGCTTTATTTCCAAATTTGAGCATATTGAGGCACGGCATTGGGATGATCACTAAATCAGAAGGAAATGGCTGGCATGTAATGCAACAATAATGATGCGCCTTGTCAAGCTATTTCCCTTTTTATTTGCGCACATCCATTATTTGTCATCATGATTTGTATGTTTGAACTTGTAGCACCACCCTTTGTATATCAGCTATTGTTAGTTCTGTTGGGCGGATACAAAATGAATTTTATCATTATTTATCTCAATCATTGATAAAGAAATCTCAAACAAACGGTGCAAAAAACAACACAATTTAGTGAAAACCAAGAAAATAAACAAGGAAAAACAAAATTAACGGTCTTGAATTTTTTAGAAATTATATTTCTCCATCATCCAACTGCATCGTTGAATCAAAATATCAAACACACACCCACAGAAAATAGAAGCAAATGAACAGCAGAAAGAATAGACAACTCAACAGAGAGATGTTGAAAAGACATGTTTGTCTTGGTCATTCCATGTGCTTTAGTAATTAGTTTTACAGCTAGCGGCGCATGGTTTTACGTTGGCAGCGCAGCTACCGCTCTAGCTAAGAAAGCTTGGGCGGAAAATGAAAGTCTAATTTATGTTTCATGCATGTTGAAAGTGACATTTAGCAATGAACATAGTTTTTGTAGAGCATATGTGGTGCTAGAGTAAGATAATGGTCACACTATTGATGGAGAAAGTTTCCACAGAATGTCAATGTTGTTTGGTATTCAATTGTTGTATAAAATAACTTGAACATGCAAGAGATCAGTTAAATCATATGAACTGCTTTTGATCTCGAAGATCCAACATTTCTTAATCATTGAAAAGCAAGTAAAACTGTTGATGAAGTTTGTAAATGCAAATGTCAAAGTAATCAGAACTTCAGTGTTCATAAACGGAATAGTCAGTTTAGTATGGATGTTGAAAAATACTTACTATTAACATAAAATGCTTAAATAAGTTTGTTTTCTTTTTTGCAAATAGTATACTTATGTTATTTTATATAAAACAAAGAAGCAAATGCAACAACACTGGTCGAGGAGTCAAAGGAAGCTGTGTAAAGGTTGTAAACTTCCTGATTGCAAAGAAGTGCAACAGAGCGTAGGACCGCTAATGCTAAAGCGGCTGCTGACGTAATTCCTTAGTTTGCTGCGTTATGCTAACCAGTGATACATCCTATGACATAACAGCAACATGATTTCATGTGCCCTATTTTCTAATGGCATATGAAATGACAAACAGTGATGAAATCTAATCATTGATATGGTTGGCAAGAATGTTGCATTGTAATGAAAAGAATATTCTGCCGTCAATAAATGATATAGGCTTGAGCTGTTTTCTGAATAAACGTGAATTTCAAAATCATTTTCAACGAAAAGAACCCTTTATCAAAGCATTTGGAATTTAACGAAACACTGTAGTGGTCTGTTATTTGTATAGGCTGATCATATATCTTAATGCGTATTGACATCCCTTCTGAGACAGTGCATAAATGAAAATGCAAATTTCTATTAACCTTTATCTTCCTGATTTCTCTATGTGCATGCTATGTTGATTCCAGTTGTTGTAATGATGTTCTGTGGCCTTAACTAAGATATCGTGTTTTATAGCAAGAGATATGTGATGTTCCATTTAAGGAACATTGGGAAGTCAGTGTCTGCCATTTGAGTTTCTGTGAGACGGGCTTCTCAAGCAGCATTAGCCGTAAATAATAAATAAGCGCAGGTTAACAACTCCTGGGATTATAACAATTTATTGTTTTACAAACAAAGCGAATACGTTTTATTATGGACGATGATATGTTTGGAAACACTCTTTTCCTCCTTCAGCATGCAACTGAATATTGCCTTTGCTGCACATGTTCTTTGTGTTCTGCTTGCACACTTTGCATCTCCCTTGTAAACCTTTACAAAGCTACCGTCATACCGTTACGGTTGACACCGTCAAAACGAATATCAGGTGGATGAGACATCCTGCCCATCAGGGCTCATAGCTGCCGTACTTCTTGCTCAGGCATTTCTGCTTATTGTTGCAATCTCTCTCTGCGTAGAGATTGGTTTTTACTGTGATTTGCTGAAGAAATAAATTTTGTATAAATGTTTGTATAAATAAAAAAATAAAATGCATGAGAAATAAATTTTTTCCAAACCTCAAAGGATGATAGACCGGTGAGACCATGAATATGTTCATTCAGCGAAATGCTCATGATGTCAAAGCTTATGTCAAAATTCTCTGACTTCTTTCAGTTAGAAAGAAGACGGTGCTTTGCCATTCTGAATTTTTGGACAGGATTACCTTCTTCATTGATCTCATCCTCAATCACTAGCACCCCAGCAGGCTCAAACATTTATCTGAATGAACTACTGCTATTTCAACGTCGCTTGCTTCATCTACAGCTTCACCAGCTGTGCGTGGCAACACAATCACGTTGACAATGTGTCGTGAACTGGACACAGCCTCACGCATTTCCTCTGTACTTACAAGCATAGTATTTCTTCTGCCTTCTGAAGTTTCTTCACCAGTCTCTAATGGTAAAGGATGCTCTGATGCGCTGCTAGTTTCTCCAATGGTCAGCACAGCAGTGGCACGTTCTTTTCTCCTGTGGGATGGTCTAATTATTGCAACCGTAGACATGATTTAGAGAAGACAGTTCTTCCAATCAGGAAGTGTGCTCGGGTAAGAGCCAGATCATCGTCAGCTCAATCACTCATGATCGTCAGAGTATGGTCATTGATCCTCTCCTCGATCTCAGAGAGCACCGCCCGCATCTCCTACTGGTCTGCTCTGCTTCGCCGCAGAACCCTAGACAGTGACACTGTCACTCACCTAACAAGCCGCTCCCAGTATCCTCTGCACCACGGGGCTCTCCGTGTTGAGCTTCCACTTGATGTGTTCATCAGCGAGATTTCAATCAACCACCTCCCACTTGTGGCTGCGGATGAGCGGCTTCAAGAAACTTCTGGCCTAATGGAATGTCCAGAAGTTGTCAGACTGGATGAGCTTTGGCTGATACCGCCTCGAAATGTACTGGCAGAACGCACTCAGAAAGCCATTCACGGTCATCTCAATGACCAGCTCTAGGTGGATCACCCGCACCACCATGCAAGTGAAAACGCAGACGGACGTCTTCATGAACTCGTGGTGTGTTCCTTGATTTCTGGACAGGATCAGACCGGTAAAGTCAACACCGACGTACCAGAACGGACCAGTAGGTGTCACTCGTTTGGCCGGAATTCCATCCATCCTCTAGACGAGTGTCCGGCCTGTCGATCTCCGGCATGTCACGCACTGCCTGATGACGTCCTTTACAGCCCTTCTTTCTCTGGTGATTCAGTAGTTCCCCAAAAGGTGTATTTACTTCCATATTTGACGACAAAGCATCAAACATCGCATCACGCTCCATTTGAGTATCCAAATTGGTGCGCCGCATCGTAAACAATAAATGATACAGCTCACCAACATTATACCAATGATCAGACTCTGCGAATAGCGTTTCAGTATTTAAACGATAGTTCAAATAACAACCTGCTAACGTATCGTCTGGTGATGCTAATGATAATGCTTCGAACGCCTCTTCATTCTGCAACATATAGTTACGAGTAGTTATAGGTGTTTCTACAGGTGGTGATGAAATACGTTTAGCGTTGGACAGTGTTGTGGTAACATGTGACGGCCCACCTGTCTTTGCCAAAGTCGCAACCGTCTGCTTCGCCGCATCAAGCGACCTGGTAGAAGGTGCAAGGGGTAAGGGCTGTGGTCCGCAGATCACCCAGCCAAGGCGTGTCTCAATCTCACCTCCTCAGATGATCTTGGACCCCAGCATGCGGAAGAAGTAGTCGACACTGATGATGACGCGCACTGGTAGTTCTTCATCACCATCTTCCTTTGGCAGTGCCAAGTTGCAGAGATGTGGCTGCGCCACGCTCGCGTCGAGAACTTCTACCGCACAATGTTGTGGCATAGCGTCTCCATGGTCAGAGCCTTTACCAGATGCTGAGATACTCCGGCGAAAGGGCTTAGCCAGAAGTGCACCAGTTGTGACTTCTGCGCTTCACGACTGCCGCCGCCAAAGCCATGCACCGCAATTGAGAGGGTCTCGCTTCTCAATCCAAGTTCGTCTGCTACATCCTGCTTGACGAATGATCATTCCGCTGCCGTGTCGAACAAGCAGTTAAGAATCATCCTCTTGCCTCTGTCGTCATGAGCAATCGCCTGGACTACCTGCAAACGAGTACAGCCTGACTCATTGAGTGATATGAGGTTCACACTTACGGGCTTGGGCTCTTCAACTTCTTTCTGATCTCTGTCATCCTTTCGATCAGAAGGAATCGAGTAAAGCAATCAGCAAGTCGAGCGCCACCTTTCTGACCACGACAAAGTGCCATTCGAAACGTTCCTTCAGCCTCTGAACTGTCACCTCATAGTCAGCGTTCGTGGTAGACGGGCCTGCGATTGCTCCCCATGCATCACTTGTCAGGCAGCTGCGCAGATACGTCAACTTCGCACCATCTGACAAATCCACCCGCTTGTGGATACTGTCCTCAAATCAGTCCCAGAATCCCCAAAATTGTGTGAGGTCACCTCCAAATTTAGGGAGATCACAACGCGGCAGTCAGACATTCTTCTCGCCGTCAACCCTCTTCGCATTCTGGGAATCCGCTGCTTCCGTCTGCCCTGCGCTTATCAGGGCTCGCGCATGGATTGTGATCTCGCAGAAGCTTTCTTGATAGTCTGCTCAGATCGCGCATTTCCGCTCCTCAGCGTCCAAACTCACTTCATGGTCTTCTTGGAGAGCGTCCACTCAACGGTAGATTTCTTCTAACACCAAGAGCTGAGCTTCGATCCTAGCAGCATCACCCTTTTGTGCACAGTTGGTCCAACCTTTTCGCGATGAAGTGTCACCGTTCTTTCAATGCCACAAACTTCCTCAGAAAGGAAAGGGAATTCGACCTTGGTATTATTTCGATCACAACCACAATGTATGCACAGATCGTTGGTTCAGAAGACATACTTGAAATCTGACTCTCTGAGAAATCCGGCTCAGAGGACCAAATGTTGTGAACGAAATTTACGTGCAACTTGATCCTCAGTTATAGTGGACTGTATTTTCAATTCCGTCAGGCGCGATTCTGACTGTCTGCACGTGATTGTCTTAATTGCACAATCGAAAGTGAATCAATAAAACTCAGTTGATTGTTCACACTGTTTATTCAATGCAAAACAGAAACAGGTGGGCAAAACACTGAAAAAAAGATTGTAACACAACAGATTGACCACAATGTTGAAAACCACCTAACACGTCACGCAACCAGTGACCACGACACAAGTCTCCGTTGGCACACACTTCCTACCGTAATTAGAGATAATCAAGGCACTGGAGTACTGTAACTCCAGTTCTCATCAGACTTCCTCGATGGATCTTGGCCCCTCACAAGGTTCCTGTCAGCTCCAACAAGATTAGCGACCGTATTGACATTGTGAACGGCCCCTTGGCTGTCTTGACTCGAGCTGAGCGAGTAACGCCGTCGCTGCTGGTTTGTAGTTTTATGATACTTCCAACTGCCTAATGGCTCGTCAGAAGATACTGTTCTGCGACGAGCATGATGTCTCCGTCCCTGGGTGGCTCCTTTACTACAAATAAAGAGAGCGTCACAACTGCCACCTGCAATGCGGTACTTGATTTTCAGAATGTACGACGGTAGGTTGTTGCTGTGGTGGTGGTGATTGTTGATGTGGTTTGGGTTGGTGCCCGCGGTGTGGTTTGTCACCGCAGTTGTTGATAGTACGTAGTAATAAAGACTTTAATCTATTGCGTTGTTGTATCTTATTTTGTATATCTTTGGCGAAAGACGAACGAAGTCATAAGGTCACTGGAGATTGCAATGACTGGCGTGATAGTCTTGAAACAGAGTCAGACCCGCCGACCAATAATGGCAGCACGTTACAGTTTTTACTAGCATGCATAATATTAAATTTTAAAATTGATATCATTTGCCAGTAATAAAAAGAAGTAATAAGTGAAGCACTTTTGCTCAAACAGAAATGTTTTGTTTCGAAAATAAAATATGAAATGAGAAAACTTCAACTGGTAATAATTTTCTAATAATTTAAAACGTTTTTTGCATGCAAATTTGCACCATAAGAATTAAAAAATTTTGTTTCATCATAAGTAAACGAATTTATTTTTTTGTCTTTCTTCAATTTAGAAGTAATTTTATATTTGTTTATTTATTTGTCAAGTATGGAAGAAGAAGATTGCAAAAAATTACAATAGAAGGCGAATGTTATATTTTTACCTTAATAAAAAAGTTTTACAAATTAAGTTCATGCAAATGAAAGTTTTCTGGAATAAAATTGAAATTGAAAAAGTTCTTTGTCAGTTGTTTGTTTCTTTTGATAGAAATGCTTTTGCTGCTATGAAGTTGAAATTTAAATAGGTACGGTGGAAAATTGGCTTCAACTTGATTCCCCATGAAGATGGGCCTGAGTGCTTGTTGAAGTAGGCAGAGAGGGACGCAGGCTTTGCATCATGTGAAATCTGAAAATAAAGGACCAATCTGAATCACATCAGCGGTTCTGTTGAATTGCATTGTTGTACTTGTCAGCGACAGTGAACTGTACTTTGGTAAAATCAAGTTTTGCACAGTTGACCTAAATGTTGTCCCGATATCATAAAAAGCCTTGGGCGACATGACCGCTTGACTGGCCCCAAAAGCAGGCGAATGTTCTGCGCAGCTTTTCAACTGAACCGCTGCTTCTCATTTCAGGCCAATTTCTGCCTTCTCCCTTCTCATTCTGTTGTCACAGAAGAAGCAGCATAATCAAGAATGACAACAACAACAACAGCAGGGAACGAGCGATCCAGTTGGTCAGGAAGGTTCTAGTCACTGTCATCGCCGTGATGTCATGGATGGGCCAAGCTTCAGGCCACCTGATGAATTGTCCATGGCGTTGAGGAGGTACCTGATACCATCTGACTGTGGGAGGGGCCCCATGATGTCCAGATAGACGTGCTCGAATCAGTGCGCGGGTAGGAGGAATTCCGCTAGCGGTGAGCGCCTGTGCCGCTGTATTTTGGCACGCTGGCAGTTGGTGCATACCTCAGTCCACCGGACGACGTCTCCGTTGATGCCAGGCTACACCTACCGGACCGTCATCAGGCACTTGGTTTCACAAATGCCAAGGTTTGACAAACCGTGGATGGGCCGGAATGTGGCCATGCGTAGCGGTGCCGGAAGTAGACGTGTGAGGTGAGACGTGACTTGTCAACCCACAGTGGTATAGGAGAGTTGGGTATCTCCTGGGGTTGCAGGCTCAAAAATGTCGTCTGCGCAATTTTGTGCAGATCAGGGTCTAGGCTTTGGGCCCTGGCCACATCGGCTGCGACCGAGTGGTTTAGTGGCGCCAAAAAGAGCGAGCTCACGTTCCAAGAGAGTGCGTCAGCTACCACGTTGCTGCTGCCGCCTTTGTAGCGTACGTCCCGCAGGCATTTAGGTTGTTTGACGGTCTAGCGAAGGCGTCAGCCAGCGGCTTGTGGTCGGTGTAGACCATGAATCTTCGTCCATCCACCGCGTGATGAAAGTGTTTGGCTGCCAGATATGCTGCCAATAACTATTGTCTGAAGGCGCCGTAGCGCTTCTGTGTCACGGTGAGGCGCCTGGAGAAGAATGCCAGCGGCTGCCATGAGTTCATCACGGGCTGCTGAGGACTGCACTGATTGCGTGGTCAGACGCGTCTACCATGATAGCGTACTCAGCTATCGATTGGAGGTGGTAGAGCATCGTGGCGTTGGCCAAGGCGTCTTTGGCGGCGTTCTACGCTTCCTGTTGCTCATGCGAGAGGGTGATCTTGGTCGATGCTGCGGCCGATGCAATGGCGTCCAAGGCTGCCAGTGTGATCGTGATGTGCGGAAGGAAACACCTGTAAAAGTTTACCATGTCAAGAAATTAGCGGAGCTCACGCACGGTTTTCAGTGTCAGGAAGGCTTTGACTGCTTAGACTTTGTTTGATAGCGGTCGAATGCCGTTGGTATCGACGGTGTGACCCAGGAAGGGAAGCGACGGCCCGGCCAGGAAGCACTTGTCCTTTTTGACCTGGATGCCATGCGCTTGCAGGCGCTGCTGCACTTTCTTCAATGGAGCAAGGTGTTCCTTTTCTGAAGCGCTCACCATAAAAGTGTCATCGACGTAGACAAAGCAGTCCTCGATGCCTCTGGTGACAGTGTCGATAAACCGTTAGAAGCTGTGGACTGCGTTGTGCAGGCCAAAAGGCATCTTGAGGAACCTGAAGAGGCTGAAGGGCGTTGTGATCTCAGTCTTCAGCATGTCTTGAGGCCGCATCAGAATGTGATAGGCGTGTGCTAAATTAAGTTTTAGGAATATATGTTTACCGTGCAGGCTGTGTGCGAAATCAGCTAAACGTGGCAGTGTGTACCGGTCCGGCGTTGTGCAGCGGTCAAGGCCGCGGTAGTCGCCACACGGTCGCCTTTGTGGGGTTTGTCGCTTGGGTACCATGTGCAGTGGAGATGCCCAGCAGCTGTTGGACGGCTGTCTTTTGCCTCACCGCAATAGATCGTTGAAGTGTTCCTTGGCTGCCTGTAGCGTGTGTGGCGGTAACCGTCGGGGCTTGCAGTGGACGGGTTGTCCGGTTGTTTCTATTGCATGCGAGATGATGTTCAGTTCCAGCTGCTTTACTTCGCCGTGGGCGGCGTCCTTTTGATGCGTATAAAAACGCGCAAGCAGCGACTGGTATTTGTCAGTGGACTCAATGGCGAGTGTACCGTGGATTAATGACGCAGGGGCGTTATTGCGTGCCGTTATAAGTCTTGAGTGATGGACGTCGACCGCTAAAGCGTGATGGTAGAGAATGTCAACGCCTATTATGGCGACTCATACATCGGCGAGGATAAACGTCCAGCTCCAAGCTGGGAGGTCGGCTAACTGGATGCTGATTGTTTTCTTGCTGAGATGGATCACCAGGGTTCAGTTAGTTAGCCGGTTACAAGCTTACCGCTGCGCTGGTGTCAGTTGAAAAACGCTGGTTGGATGTTTTGTCCATTGTGTACAGGCAATGGCTAGGAGTCTCTGGTGACACGACAGCGGATAGTCTCGTTTGCAGGTGTCGTTTCCCCATGAACAGGGTGGGGCGCAATTTTGGGCTCAGTTACCTAAACGCCCTGATAGAAACACGTTGGTCACCGCTGGTCATTGGTGCTTGGGGATGGGGAAAGCCGGCCTGGTCAGTTTGGGAATGAGAAGTGGCGTCAGTGGGTCGTCGGTGAGTGACTGCTTTCTAGATGGCTGTGGTACGACGTGGACAACACGTCCGCGAACTCCCTCAGGATCACCGCCAGTGCTGATTGATGCTTGCCGCTCGACTCCTGCTCACTAGGAAGCATCTTCTCCATGGCTTCCCTCGCTGGGTGGTGAGCCATAAGCTCAAACTGTGGGGATTCCGCCATAACCAGGGCAACGGCGTGGGACTTCCGGAATGAGATGTTGCCCTGCCGCATCCTCAGACATCCCGCCGTTGGGTCCAGGGTGCAGCCGTGGTACCGCATGAAGTCCCACCCAAGCAGAATCTTATTGAACAGCTCCCTTACCAACAGGACGGTATGCCGAACGGTTACTGATCTCCAAACTGCAATCTCCGTGACGCACGCGTTTGTGATTTCCAATTCGGGCCCGCTGGCTGTTTTCAGCTCAATCGCGGGTTTTGAGACGTCCCGCAGGGTCTTCGAGTCCCGCATAAACCTTTCATCCGCCAGGGTTACCGCAGATCCACTGTCCACGAGCATGTCGCACATCACTCCCCCAACGGAGCCTTCTACAATCAGGGTCTCGATCTCGAGGGACCGTATGACGACGGGAAAAGTTCAGCCAGTAGTACATACTTTGCTCGCATGCTCGTCACTGGAGGAAGCTTGGCATTCCCTGCTGATGTGGCCCAGTCCACCGCATGTCTCTTCCTTCTTTTCTCTGGCCGGCGTCACCGCTGGGGGAGCGATCTCTTTGTAGCCGCAGGGGTGTTTCCCGTCAGCAGTTCCTTTAGCTGCCACACCACTTCCGCCAGGTCTTCTCCCACTTCCTTGCGCGTCATCACCGCGGCGACTGTTGCTTCCGTGGCCATGCCGGCTGGCTGCTCATCTTCCGGGTGGGCGTCTGTTTTGACCGAGGCGACGCTCACCTTGAGCGTGGTGAACTCTCTCACCACGCGCTCTTCCTTGGCCGGAACTTTGATTGCCTCAGCAAAACTATGCGTCTCGCTTTGCCAGTCAGCAGCTTGACGGCGTCCGCAGAGAGTCCTTTGAACTGTTGCAGCAGGACTTTGTCAGCTGATCCGCACATCTTGGGGAACGCCTTCAGGAAAAGCCAGCGCAAGTGACCAGCAAACACCCGCACGCTTTTACTCCGTTGCTGTTTCCGCCAGAAAAACTCGGCGGTGACCCGGTGCGCACCCTGAAGGCTTCAAACAGGGCTGACTTCAGGACGTCGTAATCGTCCGTTTCCTGGACATGCATGGCCCTCATTATGCCCTGCACTTCCGCATCAGTATGATACTGAACAAGGGCTGCTTGTCTCTCCGGGGCTATACGGGCGGCACGGAAGTACATTTTCATGTGTTCGAACCAGGTCTCAACGTTTGATACCAGGGTTAGTACCTCTGGCGGCCTAACCCATTCCAGGCCGTCGATCCTGCCGTGCTCGCCATTTGTAGCGCTCGCCGGCGCTACGTGATTTTGGACCATCACGAGAGGTTTAAATGTTTATTAGAAAAAGCAGAAAAGAGAAAATACAATAAGGAAAGCGGAATCGCAGCCGCACTACACCAGTCACCTGACGATTCAAAATTGGCGGCCCATACTGTACGTTGTCCTGGAAAATACCACTGAGATGAGCAGGTACAATTCTGCTGTTCCGTCGTCACAATTAGATTATGAACAGAATACTGACTGTTGAAGGCCAATAAAATATAAGAACATTAATGTAAGATCGAAGTACCCTGGATCTTTGATAATCTGGCACTCAGGGGACCGGAATTATTGCCCAGATTAGATTTTATTACTTAAAGATGGTAATAAAACATGTCCAAGTGTACATGAGCTAAACAATACTCATAATACCAGCATCAGTATATCAAGAGATAAAAATAACAATGTGAAAATAATTGAAAAAATTACTATAAAGTTAACATAGTGGTGGGCGCAAAGAGTGCATGTTACCCAACACCCCTTTATGATTATGCCTTGAAATCACTCTTTCAGTCCTAAAGTATCATATCTGATACATCACCTTTGGAACCTTGTGGGGAAGTACCAATTGCGTGTAGCAACCTCTGGCTTAGTATTAAGAATAATTGATGTGTTCACTCTATCCATGAGGAATTTTGTGGTTTGAATCTCTGTTGCATGCTTGGTGGGTGGGATTTATTAAACTTCATTTTGAACTGGCTGACATGTGTTACTTTGAAGGGTTGTTGATCGCTCATCGTGCAACGCAGTAATGCGTGAATTTTTTATATGATAGTTAGAGCTATTATCTGATATCTGTGAAAATTTGGATTGTTTTGTGTTATTATTGGGTTCATGAGATTGATTCAAATTGTTGTATCATATATGATACTTTGGCCAGACCCCAATGCTCGTCCCAAAGTATCATATATGATACATATGGCAAACTCTAGAAAAAAGTGTTTGAATTGTAAACAAACAACAAACTGCATATGGACAGCTTCAGGCAGAGATGAAATCATGCGATACGGCAATAATTTTACAATGAACATCTGCAGCCTAGGGCTCTCAGTTGTCACAAGATTTCTCTTTCCCATGCGATGTTGCATTCGTGACGATTGATTATAAGCGTTGTTGTTATTTATTTATTTACTGTTTTTATTTTCACATCTTGATTCAAATTCTGAAGTTGTCTATTCTGAATTCATTTTACTCCAATGCACTGTGAACGGAGAGCTCTGGCCGCCGAGTAGTCGAAATAACTGTTTTTCTGACGCAGGCGTATCTGAACCGGAAATAGATAGTGAAAATGAGCATGAAAGCAAATTGGATGAAGATGTGGATGATTCTACTGTTTCTGATGTATCTGATGACAGTGATGACGAAGACAGCAGTCGCAGTAGCGTTGTTTGGACGTTGTTTCGAAATTGCTGCTTAAAAGTAGAAAATGAGGAAAAACAAGCAATAGATGAACAGATAATCCCCTTTAAAAGGAAACATAAGCTGAAAATATTCACGCCTAGAAAACCTCGGCGATGGGGATTTAAACTGTTTTCTAGGTGTGGCATTTCAGGAATACTTTATGATTTTGCCTTTTATGAGCTTTGCCGGCCAAAAGTAGAGAAAAGTGTTGGTTTTGTGTCCGGTGACTTTGTCATAAAACTCTGCGAGCATTTACCAAAGCAGCAGAATCATAAGCTTTTTTTGATAATTATTTCAATTTTATTGAACTTCAGCTGCGGCTTAAGGAAGAAGGTATGTGGACATGCGAAACAATAAGATCCAACAGACTCCGCGGTTGTCCATTTATGTCAGAGCAAGCCCTGAAAGTCAGTGGTCGAGGTACGACTGATTTCAGGACAACTAGGGCTCGCGATATTATCGCCGTAGCATGGTATGACAATCGCCGTGTTACGCTGACATCAACATACCTTGGCGTTAAGCCGGTAAAGCTGAAGCCTAGGTGGGACCGAAAGCAGCACAAGAGAGAGTCATGGTCAAGGTGCCTTCCATTGTGCACAACTACAACATGCACATGGGAGGTGTTGACTTGAACAACATGCTCTCTGGGCTGTACAGAGTCAGCCACAAGAGTCGCAAATGGACGAAGATCATTTTCTTTTGGGTCATTGCCACGGCAGCGACAAACGGTTGGCTGCTTTACCGAAGAGAGTATGAACTCTTTTCTGGGAAAAAATCTGACAGCATGAATTTACTGGCCTTCATGACTAGCATAAGTGAGTCGCTTTGCCTCACAAACAAAGCGCTTACACCACAGCGGGGAAGAAGAAGAGGGAGAACTGTGGAAGAAGTAGCGGAGCCAAGCACATCAACCGGGGCAAGATTAATGCCACCAATTGTGGAAGACGCACAAAAAGATAAGGTAGCGCATTGGCCAGATGTAGGAGAAAAGCGCAGAAGATGTCGTTATTGTTCAAAATTATCATTTGTATATTGTATAAAATGTAACGCACCTTTGTGCATGAGCAAAGCAAGAAAGTGTTTTCAGCTCTTCCATAAATAAACCTCATTTAACCACTTCTGTAGAATATTATTTCAATATACTGGACTTAGCTAACACAAATATTCACTTCCCAGTATAAACCAAGTATTTGAATCAATCTCATGAACCCAAGTATTCCCAGTATCAAAAAAAATAAAGTAAACATTTCCGTACTGCAATTCGTCACAATAAAAACAAATACATAGCGCTGATAACCAAAAACTCAAGAGAATTGAAAAAAAGGTGGAAACATGACGATTCAATCCACAACATGATGCATGACACTGTTCACCCCCGGCCCAAAGTATCATATATGATACATCTCAGAAAACCATAACCGAGCCAATTATTTTTTCTCAAACTTCCCGTACAACATCACACCCCTAATAGCATTCATTCCCCAAGTTTTCAAATTTTTCTGACAAGGGAAAATAATTAGGGTAGGAAAGGTTATGGTTACTAGTTAGTGTATGATGCCACTGATTGATATATCCGTTCCACTTTATAAATTTATTTTTACATTACATGACAAGGTTTTAAAAAGATAGTACAAAGTGACACACGTTATTCGACGCACCTGCTGGCGTGGTAATTGATCAAGCAGTTGTTTATTATGTGCAACTGTGAGCAAAGGAATAATTACGGGACGTCCTCTACAGTACTATAGGATAAATAAGTTTGAGACTTGTACCAATGCATACTGGAAAAAACAGAATGAACTGTTTCATTGGTTCCCACTCGCCGAAAATCAACCTTCCTGCAAGGCGTAGACTAAATCAAGTTGTCGATAAAAAAGGCTACGGCTTTAGCATAAATGGCTAAGAATAATTTCTCCAGTAATCATCATTTGGTTACATGCAGTGGCAGCAGTTGAACAATACGACGTCGCGGTTAAAGTTCCTACGAACCTTGGTAACAGCGGTAATCATTGCAAACAAAGAAATATTCGTTGCATCCGAAAGGGAAAGAGTGATTTTCATGAATATTAATTAAGCAAGAGTAAACCGTCTTTATTGCTGTTTCTCACACGCCCACATAAAACGAGCTCAAAACAACCACTTGTCTCCTGAGAAAATGCCAAATTCTGACAGGTGCCCAGTTTAAAGAGGTCTGCTATGTCGGATGTTGCATGATGCATTTTTTCAGAACCGAGTTGTTAGGCAGTTGCTCAGATTATCAAGGTGTCCACTTTGGCAGGTTTTATTGTATATGTTACGCCTAATGTTGAAAATTGCCTATTATTGATAATAGGCAATAAGCATTTGCCTAATATTGAAAAAACGGCTTATGAGTCACGCTGTATGTTGAAATGCTTTTATTAACCCTTTAGTGACTGAATTGTGATCTAGTTGAAGTGAATATTTAATTTTGCAGATACAGTCCTTGAGAGTTAGTTAAGATATAAATGAAAAATCATTATGAAAAAATAATTTGGAAGTTGTTTTTTATCGTGTATTCATTTGGGAACATTGAACACTGCAGAGTCTTCATGAAAACAGTATACGTTGTTTACTTCTAAAATTCATCACTCTTGAATGGTAAACATAATGGCAACAACAGTTACACAATACTATTATGATATTGAGCTACTGATGGCATATTGGAAAACNAAAAAAAGCTTATGATTCTGCTGCTTTGGTAAATGCTCGCAGAGTTTTATGACAAAGTCACCGGGCACAAAACCAACACTTTTCTCTACTTTTGGCCGGCAGAGCTCATAAAAGGCAAAATCATAAAGTATTCCTGAAATGCCACACCTAGAAAACAGTTTAAATCCCCATCGCCGAGGTTTTCTAGGCGTGAATATTTTCAGCTTATGTTTCCCTTTAAAGGGGATTATCTGTTCATCTATTGCTTGTTTTTCCTCATTTTCTACTTTTAAGCAGCAATTTCGAAACTGCTCAAGCAATGGACGAACTTTGTAAAGCCGATCGTATGAAGGGCTTTCCCTGTTTAGGATGGCCTTTGAATTGTCATTGAAATGCAAATATTTCATCAGTTCAAAAAATCTAAAGCGGCTCATTCTGCTGGCAATGCCCTCCAGTCTAAACGCTCTCGACCAGTACATCCGGTAACGTGACATGGGCACCAATCCCATCTTCATCAGTATGCCAGTTAGTTGTTCAATATCGCATGTGGAAAATTTCGTAGTTAGTTTTCCATTTTGAGTGGCATACAAAGTTGACTGTTCAGCAATTGCTTCGAACATATCATTTGTAAAAAATTTTTTGAAGTATTCAATTGGACTAAGAAGTTTTCTGACTTCTAGAAATGTGCCTTAGGTGCTTAAACGGATTGTGCATCTAAAAATATCTTACCTGAGAAAGACTGTCGCCAAGTGCAATCAACTTGCTTCAGTTGTCGTTTCGTCCAAACAACGCTACTGCGACTGCTCTCTTCGTCATCACTGTCATCAGATACATCAGAAACAGTAGAATCATCCACATCTTCATCCGATTTGCTTTCGTGCTCATTTTCACTATCTATTTCCGGTTCAGATACGTCTGCGTCAGGAAAAACAGTTATTTCGACCACTCAGCGGCCAGAGCTCTCCGTTCACAGTCCATTGGAGTAAAATGAATTCAGAATAGACAACTTCAGAATTTGAATCAAGATGTGAAAATAAAACCAGTAAATAAATAACAACAACGCTTACAATCAATCGCCACGAATGCAACATCGCATGGGAAAGAGCAATCTTGTGACATCTGAGAGCCCTAGGCTGCAGATGTTCATAGTAAAATTATTGCCGTATCGCATGATTTCATCTCTGCCTGAAGCTGTCCATATGCAGTTTGTTGTTTGTTTACAATTCAAACACTTTTTTCAGGAGTTCGCGATATGTATCATATATGATACTTTGGGACGAGCATTGGGGTCTGGCCAAAGTATCATATATGATACAACAATTTGAATCAATTTCATGAACCCAATAATAACACAAAACAATCCAAATTTTCATAGATATCAGATAATAGCTGTAGCTATCACATAACAAATTCACGCATTACTGCGTTGCACGATTAGCGATCAACAACCCTTCAAAGTAACACATGTCACCCATCTCAGAATGAAGTTTAATAAATCCCACCCACCGAGCATGCAACAGAAATTCAAACCACAAAATTGCTCATGGATAGAGTGAACACATCAATTATTCTTAATACTCAGCCAGAGGTTGCTACACGCAATTGGCACTTTTCCTCAAGGTTCCAAAGGTGATGTATCAGATATGATACATTGGAACTGAAAGGGTTTACGTATTTAATGAAACAGCAAGCAAAATGGTACAAAGTCAAGCACAAAAGGGTTAGTTGTTTTTCTTTTTATGCTTCTTGGTTGAAGCGGTGAGTTTAGGAGCAGTTATCAAATTAAAACTAGCTTGCTTTTGTATTTAAGTGAAATTGTTTGCCGAAAGTTTATATTTTCGGACAACTGCTGGTACCAGGATGGGACAATCTTAAAGGTCCCATCTCCGCATCAGCAGTTACTCTGAGCCAGTAGCCTCACACCAGCATCGATGGCAAAAATCAGTATATCATTGGTCAGCAAATGATATATTCAAAATTGCTCACCGGAGTTTGTTGTTGTTTGCTCGGCAGTGAGCTGTAATTCCTGACGAATTGCCGGGAGGCGTGGAAATCTTCCGGCCCATTATGTGACAGGCCTAGTCCCAATTTGGAAAATGACCAGCAGTATTTATCCTGTTGGAAGCATTGCTTGCCAACTCATCATAAACCTCTGTTACCGGCCTCGGATCATCTGCAGCCAGCCGTTTCAATTCCTGAAGCTGCTGCTGACGGTAAAATGCGTGGGCGTCTACTCGGCAGACCTCTGCATGCTCGCTTGTGCGGATCACTTCTGTGGCATCCAGATTTGTGGACAGTGTGCAACGGCAGCCCCCTGATCTCTAAATTGGAACAAAAATGGCTCGCTTGTGATATTACAATGATAATAACGTGGTATACTGAAACAATTCTGCTTACCTCAGCACACATCCAATATTTATCATTATGATTCGTCCACTTGAGGGTGTAACACCTTCCCCTGTACACCAATTTTTGTTAGTTTCTTTTAGTACATGTGAACAAAATTTCATCACTCTCCATTAGCAACAACTCTCAAATACGAAGCACCGGACAAGACAGAAAACTAGGGAAAATGAATTTAACGGTTTAAACTCCGTTTTAAATAACCCTTTTGCAACATTTCATTTTTATTTCGCGTCTTATCTACAATTGAAGATCACCTTGTGATATTTAGTATGTCGCCAACGCCTTCTGTTGAGGTTGACAGAAGAAAATTAATCACACACATCAAAGAATGCGATGTCCACTTCCCCGTGAAATGAAGAAGCTTTAACAGCTTTTCGGCATTTCTTTCTTTCTGTTGGCATCAACATCCAGAGGGCTTTACTTTTATCTCGCCGAGTGCATAAATACTGTTCAAAAGAATGTCAACTAACAATTGTTTCGTTTATCAAATAAATTACGTTTTAGCTAACAATTATATGAGATTTATGCACTAGATGCTTTTCCGTTTGTCAGAAATTGTTCTGATGAGTAGCTAAGGGCTATTCAAGTACAAATGAAAACTCAACAAGTGATAAATTGTCCACAGCTGCAGTTATCAGCAAAAACTAGGAGTGGTGATTGCTGAATGTTAGCATCGACATATTTTCTGATTTCAGTTAGTCTGTTCTTTGAAAATGTTTCTGGAATGGATGAGAATTTTATCTATACTCTCTTCAGTGTTTCTTTTGCTTCCGTTCACCAGAGTTGTTTTTCTTATGTTTTATTTAAATAAAAAATGCGAATATGCAATTTTGTTGAAAATAACCATCCGTTATTATACATTTTGTGTAAATTGTATTAAATTTGTTTTTCAATATCTAAAGTAAGCCGACTACAGGGTTGACAAAACATTCAACTTGCAATTCTTGTATTACGATGATTCAGCATTCCAGATCAAAAAGGATCTGTTGCATTTCGAAATCATTTTACCAAACAAAACTGAAAGCAAAGAAAATATTTTTCATGCAAAGTTCACTCCATCATGGGTGTTTTCCATTGTTTTGCACTAGCACCACATATGCTCTGCCAAAATATGATCATTGCTAATTATCCTCACCGGCAGGCATGAAGCATATATATTTGTTTTTCATTTGGGTAGCTTTTCATATCCACAAAGGCGGATGAATAATTAATCGATTTGTGTGAAGTTTATTCGTTTAAAATGAGTTTTGATCGTGAAAGATTAACACAGTTTTGACTATCAGTTTAAAACACATATCCAACTGTTTCCACCGCAGCATTAAAAGTGCTGCTTCCTTTTACTACTTCGTACATGTGCGAAATTGGATTTTCAGCAATATTGGAATGAAAAGCAAATTTTGAAATAAGCTACAATTATCCAACATCTTGCGTCTAAAACTAACACGTATTAGTGTGGACGTCAAAGAAGTCATCAATCAAAACAGAAAACAAGCCCATTTGTTCGCGTACACCTCATTATGCACTTAACTAATAAACTTATACATTATAATTAGGTGTATTCATTAAAAAATTTAAAAGTATTAAACTCATATTT
>JYDO01000004.1:629072-720815 GCA_001447755.1 Trichinella papuae
TGGTTTGAATCTCTGTTGCATGCTCGGTGGGTGGGATTTATTAAACTTCATTTTGAACTGGCTGACATGTGTTACTTTGAAGGGTTGTTGATCGCTAATCGTGCAACGCAGTAATGCGTGAATTTTTTATATGATAGTTAGAGCTATTATCTGATATCTGTGAAAATTTGGATTGTTTTGTGTTATTATTGGGTTCATGAGATTGATTCAAATTGTTGTATCATATATGATACTTTGGCCAGACCCCAATGCTCGTCCCAAAGTATCATATATGATACATATGGCAAACTCTAGAAAAAAGTGTTTGAATTGTAAACAAACAACAAACTGCATATGGACAGCTTCAGGCAGAGATGAAATCATGCGATACGGCAATAATTTTACAATGAACATCTGCAGCCTAGGGCTCTCAGTTGTCACAAGATTTCTCTTTCCCATGCGATGTTGCATTCGTGACGATTGATTATAAGCGTTGTTGTTATTTATTTATTTACTGTTTTTATTTTCACATCTTGATTCAAATTCTGAAGTTGTCTATTCTGAATTCATTTTACTCCAATGCACTGTGAACGGAGAGCTCTGGCCGCCGAGTAGTCGAAATAACTGTTTTTCTGACGCAGGCGTATCTGAACCGGAAATAGATAGTGAAAATGAGCATGAAAGCAAATTGGATGAAGATGTGGATGATTCTACTGTTTCTGATGTATCTGATGACAGTGATGACGAAGACAGCAGTCGCAGTAGCGTTGTTTGGACGTTGTTTCGAAATTGCTGCTTAAAAGTAGAAAATGAGGAAAAACAAGCAATAGATGAACAGATAATCCCCTTTAAAAGGAAACATAAGCTGAAAATATTCACGCCTAGAAAACCTCGGCGATGGGGATTTAAACTGTTTTCTAGGTGTGGCATTTCAGGAATACTTTATGATTTTGCCTTTTATGAGCTCTGCCGGCCAAAAGTAGAGAAAAGTGTTGGTTTTGTGCCCGGTGACTTTGTCATAAAACTCTGCGAGCATTTACCAAAGCAGCAGAATCATAAGCTTTTTTTGATAATTATTTCAATTTTATTGAACTTCAGCTGCGGCTTAAGGAAGAAGGTATATGGACATGCGGAACAATAAGATCCAACAGACTCCGCGGTTGTCCATTGATGTCAGAGCAAGCCCTGAAAGTCAGTGGCCGAGGTACGACTGATTTCAGGACAACTAAGGCTCACGATATTATCGCAGTAGCATGATATGACAATCGCCGTGTTACGCTGACATCAGCATACCTTGGCGTTAAGCCGGTAAAGCTGAAGCCTAGGTGGGACTGAAAGCAGCACAAGAGAGTCATGGTCAAGGTGCCTTCCATTGTGCACAACTACAATATGCACATGGGAGGTGTTGACTTGAACAACATGCTATCTGGGCTGTACAGAGTCAGCTACAAGAGTCGCAACTGGACGAAGGCCATTTTCTTTTGGGTCATTGCCATGGCAGCGACAAACGAATGGCTGCTTTATCGAAGAGAGTATGAACTCTTTTCTGGGCAAAAATCCGACAGCATGGATTTACTGGCCTTTATGACCAGCATAAGTGAGTCGCTTTGCCTCACAAACAAAGCGCTTACACCACAGCGGGGAAGATGAAGGGAGGGAACTGTGGAAGAAGTAGCTGAGCCAAGCACGTCAACCGGGGCAAGATCAATGCCACCAGTTGTGGAAGATGCACAGAAAGATAAGGTAGCGCATTGGCCAGATGTAGGAGAAAGGCGAAGAAGATGTCGTTATTGTTCAAAATTATCTTTTGTATATTGTATAAAATGTAACGCACCTTTGTGCATAAGCAAAGCAAGAAAGTGTTTTCAGCTCTTCCATGAATAAACCTCATTTAACCACTTCTGTAGAATATTATTTCAATATACTGGACTTAGCTAACACAAATATTCACTTCCCAGTATAATCCCAGTATTTGAATCAATCTCATGAACCCAAGTATTCCCAGTATCAAAAAAAATAAAGTAAACATTTCTGTACTGCAATTCGTCACAATAAAAGCAAATACATAGCGCTGATAACCAAAACTCAATAGAATTGAAAAAAAGGTGGAAACATGACGATTACAATCCACAACGTGATGCATGACACTGTTCACCCCCGGCCCAAAGTATCATATATGATACATCTCAGAAAACCATAACCGCTCCAATTATTTTTTCTCAAACTTCCCATACAACATCACATCCCTAATAGCAATCCTAAAGTTTTCAAATTTTTCTGACAAGGGAAAATAATTAGGGTCTGAAAGGGTTAATTATAATTAAATTTCATCAAATAAGTACCACCAAAAAGTATTTTTTAAATATATTGAAGAAAAATAGTGAAACTGAATATTTTCAGAAAACTGATCATTAAAAAGAAACCAAAATTTGACAAATAGAACGCATTGCAATGACAACCAGTGAAATTTAGTTGCGCGCATCAACTTGACAACCAATGAAATTCAAAACGAAATTTAAATCCAATGAAATTTAGATTCAGCGAACTTCTGTTAGGGCAATCGAAACTACCCCTGTGGAAAATGCCCTGAATGTAGTCAGCGGAAGAGCGGAAGCAAGCGTCACAGAGTTCAACTACAACTGCAGATATCACCGTATCCGATGAGTCGAATCGGCGTCGACATCATAGGACCATTTCAACGCACAGAGCTAGGAAACAAGTACATCTTGACGGTGCAAAACTCTTTTTCAAAATGGCCAGAAGCATACCCCACCCCGGACATGACGGCCAACACGGTCCCCGGAAGATTGGTCACCAAATTTATATGTCGATACGGAGCTCCGGAATCACTGCGCAGTGATCAAGGACGAAACTTTGAGGCAGCCCTGATGAAAGAACTGTGTGAATCGTTGGATATCCATAAAACAAGAACAAGCTCGTATCACCCACAATCCAACGAGTTAGTCAAAAGATTCCACCGCGCATTGCTAAACATACTCAGCGCAAAAGCAACGATAGACAGGAAGAACTGGGACCTGGCACTTTCATTGGCACTCTTGACCAACCGAACAAATCACGAATCGACAAAGGCCACCCCATACTGAGTTTTGTATGGCCGAGAAGCTGCGCTGCCAATAGACTTCATGTATGGGCTGCCAGAAGTACCACCGCAGCAGAGTACATATGGAAGCTGAGAAAGGACTTAACAGACAGCTTCAGGAAAATGAGGGAAAAGCTTCAAACGGAATCACGACGTCAGAAAAAATGGTATGACAGAAGGACCACGGACTGTAAGTTTAACATCACCGACAAAGTCTGGCAGGCCACACCAAAAAGAAATAAGTTGGGCAGAATATGGGAGGGACCATACCGCATTTTACAACAATCAGGCCACAGTATATATAAAATAATTAAAGAGTAACACCCCCGAAAGAAGCTGATCGTCCACGTCGACCGAGTAAAACGATGGCACGGAACCAATCCCAATGCGGCGAACACAAGAAATAGAACTGAGGCACAGGAAGGAGTATTGGACAATCAAGGACAACGGTCACACAATGCCATCATCACGACATCAATCGTCAGGAAAGGGAGCGCAAGGAACAAATAACACCGCAGGAGCAAGAGCTGAACCGACCAAAAAGAATCTCATCCAAACCAAGATGGTTGAAGGATTATGTCAAGGGGATCTCACAAACAGTCTGAGGCAGACTGCTTCAAAAACGGGAGTGGTGTAACGGGTATCAATGAAAAGAGGTACACAAAACAATCAACAGTAATAATCTTATTACGCGTAAATTATTATAGATCGCAGGACGAAGCGACATCTACTGGTGAACGAGAAAATCCAGAGAAGCCTAATTAGTTAGACCGACGACAGGCCGGAGGACGCGGAAGCGAAGGAGCAGCCGAGTGCGTGGATAGTGTATGAGCGTGTTTAGTTCCGGTGTGCTGTGCATATATTCATCGTATAATAAACCTTATCTCTCCACGTTACGAGTCACATTGATTGCAATAATAAGAGGGAGCGAAAGACTGCAACAGAATCAAAAAGCAATTATATTCATATTATTAATTACTTTTTTTACTTAACATTCAAATAATTTCATTTAACGTTTAAGAAATTTCATCACTTTTTAAAAAATAAGCAAAGAATTTGAGCGGGAATTACAGTTGGAAAAATAAGCATGTATTATTTTACGTTCGTCGTTGCGCAATAATGAATTTGACTAATGAAATTTTTGATTTTGAATTTTGAATGCACATTTTTAATGTTCAGTAATTGTTCAGTTCAAACATTTGTGTATTCGTTGATTTGATTGAATACTATTAAATTGTACAATTCAAATTTTAATTTTCCACCACTTTTATATCAACTTGAGTTGAGCATTTTGCAAGATTAACCAGCTCAATAGGAGATGGCAAAAGCATTTGATAGAGGAAAATTAGCAAAAATATTGAAAAAGCCAATGGTGCTGTGGGTGGCGGTTTGGAATAAATTTATTGATTGCTTGTCACGCGCTCGGGTGCTTGTTTTCGCTTTTGATAGGGGCTAATTTTAAAACGGCTCTCCATCTCTAACCGAGCTTAAACAAGGGGAACAAAAAGCGGCGCCTTGGCGCAGCTGCCCGCGTCAACAACGTGTCACAGAGGCCCTCGTCTGATTTATTGCTTTGCAAACGTCGACCAGCTAAAGCCTGTGATCATATTTTTAAAATTATTCTAAATAACCACAAATACATCAGTTAAATTTGAACACAACGCGTCAGGAGGTTCCAAATCAAGTGCACCCGGAAACAAGTGCCAACATTCCAAAGCGTTGTTTCGTAGAAAAAGTTGCCCGACTAAACTTGCTGCTCCCAACCAAACCGTGGGCGGAACTTTGGAAATTTTCTTTGAAGCTCCTTTGCAAATATACAAATCACACCTTGCTGTTTTATCACTACTGACTATTTCAGTAGAAATTAAAAGCTGGCTTCGCAGTCAGAAGCCGTCAAAAGCTTTTCAAATGCTTTTACCTGGTGAAATTGCAGTTTACACGTTGGCCTTGTTTGGAATCTTGCTCATATTAGCTATTCTGATTTATTACAGATGCTGCAGAACAGATCAAAATTGAATCAGAAAATTCCACTGGCAGCAATTCATTTTCAGCAGAAGAATCTCCAAAAATGAACATCATGTATCTGCATACTGGCATCATCTATATTCTACTTTTTCTATAGTCTTCTCACCTATTCTGCTCAACAATGAAGTGAACCACAACCCTACTTGCTCCCACAACGCTCAAAAATTGTTCATCTGCAATGACATTCTATTCATTCATTCAGTAAACTTATTTTCAACGTTTTTTTTGTTTTCGCTTTTCCTGAATTTATCCTTCAAAAAGTATTTCAAATTTTAATTAGCAAAAAATATTTACAAAATAAAAATAACAAGAAACAAAATGAAAACTTTTGCAAAGCAAAATATACAACAATTGCATTGTTTAATATACAAGAACTGCTTTCTTAAAATTAACTTACATCCCTTGTAATATATATACATGTTCATATATTTTTGAATTGATTTACAAAACTAATCCATACTTCTTATTACTGCATATATCCTGATAACAGAACTGTTGCAAAGTTGATGACTTTGAAAATGCTATTTTAATCTGATTTACAAGAACAAAAAAAATGAATTTTTAAAGAAATTTTGTGGTTTTTTAAACTACCACAACTTTTTCACATCAAAGTTCAGCTCCACTCAATTTTCAGTTTTAAAAATATTCATCACAATTGCAAACGCATTGCGCTAATCATTGAAACATAGATGGCGAAAAAACTGAAAAGAAAAACATTCTCTAATGAGTGATTTAAAAAATAAATTTTACTTTAAACTTTCTATAAAGTAATCACTTCAAACTCAAGTTCAAAAATTAGCAAACAACATTTCAAACGGTATTCACAATTCATATCCAAAAGGAAACAAATTTAAAATAGCAGGTTATAAGAGAAAAATCAATTATTGATCAATAAAGCAACTTTCAGCTACCAATATCAACACTTTCATTTGATGCAAGTTTAAAATTACAATTTAACAGACGTTAATTATGCTTCAAAATAAAAAGATTTCCAGTTATAACACTGAATCGGATAAGTGATATTGCTAATGAAGAGGAAAGTTACTCAATATCACATACACCGCAAATGACATTATCAGACAAAGAAAATTGGCAAAACCTAAATGTACATTTTTTACAAGCTGTTAAAAAGATAAATCAGAGGACAAATTTTTGCATGAGCTCTCTGATTAGCGAAAGAACATTATTAGTACTCTTTGTTTCCATGATTTTCCTATGATTATCTCAAATGTAATTGTTCCCGATTTGCATATGCATTTTATTAATTGCACTAGTCTGAAAGTTATACAATAAAAAATAGTTTTTTCTATAATTAAAATTACATCTATTCTTTCTAATCTTTGGTATAAATTTCTTTATAAAACATATATAACATGTATCTTTTTAAATGCACAGTAAGAAACAATTCTCTTACTAAATCATAACAAGACAATCAAACGTTGTTGTGGATATAATTCGCTTATTAAATTTTCACATATCAAAAGAACACATTTTATAAAATGCATTATTAAAATAACCTTATGCCAAGTGAAAATTCATCACATGTCTATCAGAAAAGCAAGAGCAAAAGAAAATAATAGAACAGTAAAAACCACCCAAATAAATTAACCAGCTTTTCATTGAAATAACAGAAATTCAAATATACTACAGAAAAAATAACTTTAATTCAAATAATATTCTCATCAAAGACCAACAAATCCATAATTACCATAAATCATATTCAAGCTACAAGTCAACTTTTTTAGAGGTATATTTTGTTGGCAATCGAAGGCTGTACATTCCTGTTCCAACAAAGAAAGGCATCAAACCAGCGTTCGGTGAAACGTTCCATTTCAAATATAAAGATACATTTTGATTTCCGGCTAAACCTTGTCCATAATCGACAAAAAAGTATTTCAAACGAGCCTCTTTTAGCTTGACAACTGGATTTTCGCCACGCTGCAAAATTTTATCCCAAATAACAACTTCATTAACAGGATTTTTCTCAGTTGTATATTCAGCGACCAAATAAAGAAATAATTGCTTGGTATTCCAATCAAACATTGAACTAAAATCAGCTTCAAGATTTAATTTGAAGGATGCCAAGTCCATATCCCCTTCTACACCAGATGTATAACCTGGAAGAAATGTTAGCATTGGTTCCGATGCTGATATAACAACAGATGTTTTATAATCTCGAAAGGCGACTGTTAGATAGCAAAGAACTGTGACAATGCTCAGTGCTGTGATTGTAAAACCAAAAGCTGCATTTAATCTTGATAATACGCTATGCATGATTGAGTTTTTACTGCTCTAAACACAAGTAATGAATAAAATGCTGTTTTACAAAATTACTTGAGGAACATGTAATCAACAAACAAGATTTTCATTTTCATACTGTAGATGTTCAGGTACAACTTTATTACAAAAATTTTTCATCAATTTATATGGGTATTCTCATAATTTCAACGTACATAATGATATGTTGTCGAAAAGGATTTATTTCCCAATATCGATTCCTATAACATAATATTATTACTGCTTTGATTTGATAAGATGATTCACTGCTGAAAATTTCATGGTTTTAAAATAAATAAAAAATGATGAACAACAAACAAAAAAGAATATTCATTGAGCATAATGCAAAAGCAATAAAATTTAGATTTGACAGCATAGTAAAACTTTGACGAAGCAATTTTTCAAATTTATTATAAGTGTTTGCGTACTTATAATCAAAAACAGAAATATCCCATTTTCAGTAAGAGAATTTCCATTTTAGAAATTAATGTAATTTTAATATAAAGAAGAAACAATCACAGAGACAGTAGATAGGTTTCATCACTAACAAAACCAACCTTAACATATTTACAGGCATTTTAAAACTTTATATTGAAGTTGAAATTTCAACCAACTTGTTAGCATGCATTCAGTATAAAAAATGGCTATTATCAAACATTAATAAAATTTAGTTGCTTTAAGTAAAATTGGACGCAATCAGTGAAATATTCGAATGATGAAATGTTTGTACTTTTTGAAAATAAAGTACAACTGCAGTACAGTAGCAATGGTTGGAAGTTGTTTCGTTGCTCAGCCATGGATAAAATATCAAAAAAATATGAAGAAGTTTACAATAAGTATTTTGCTGCTTCAAAAAACGGTTTTAGTGAAAATGAGGGGAAATCATCTGCCGAACGGGACGTTATACTCTGTCCTCACATCTATTCAAGTTTGAACGTTTTGCCTATCCAAAAGCACCTCCAGTCAACTCCTTTATTTCAATGTCAAGTAAGCCAAAGTGTGAAAATTTCATTTTGCATATTTGTATTCTAATGCTGATCAATGATTTGGATTTAGAATGATTAGCAATTGAGGTGCGTTGTGTGGGTTGTAATTGAAATGCATTTAATTATGTTATCAGTTGATTTTATATGTTAATGTGCAAGTAGTTTTACTGAAAAAATACGTAATGAATTTGTTTCAAAACATATATTTTTTAATCATTTGTATTTTATGCGTTTTTTCATGTATATATAGACATATAAATCATATATGTTGTTGTTCATATATACTTTTGACGTTATTGTAAAATTATAACTCTCAGAAATTAATTTAATGAAATGGACTGTTTTTAAATCATTTTGAATTTTTAAAATCATTTTTTGAAATATATTTTTCATACAAGCTTTCAATTATGTATTCAGGTGAGTGGACTGAAATTGTCTTGTCTTATGATGTGAAGAGCTTCTTCATATTTCCGAAACTGTCATTCATGAATCCAATACGTTCAACGTATTTCACTTAAGCAGCACTTCATTCTACTTATGTATTGAATATTTTCCATTTTTAATGCGATTAAACACAATTTTAAAACTCCTTAAATTAAATTAAGTTAGCGTAAAAATCCTTATAAATATATTTGCATCAAATTTATTAATCAATTATAAAGGAACATCATCTTTTTGGTTGTGTTCTTGCATTGCGATCTTTCACGACCATTTTTATCCTTTCGTAATGCTTTCAATGTTAATCAATTACACATTTAACTTAATAAATAATCGTTGCTGTTAATTATAACTTTTTTGTAGCAGTTAATTGTTATTTTGTTAAGTAGGCTTTTTATCGTCATTCATGGTTTGGCCCATTTTCAATAGCAGAAAGAATTTGATTATCTTTCCATAAACATATGTAATGTATTATGCTTCTCATTTTACCTGGTTTCATATTTATATCTGAAAAGTCATCATTTTGTTATGTAAGCGCTTAAATTAATGATGGCATTGTAAATGGTGTACTGTAGCTAATAATGATAGAAAAGTATGTTGAAACTTTCATGTCATTTTTTTCTAATTTTTAAAAAAATTTTGGTTTTATATTTTATTTTTCCTGTTTTTATTTTTTTGAATAATGTTCTGAAGTTAAAAAGTTTTGTAATTCTATAAATGATGTAGAAATTTGTATGATTTTTAAAAATAAAGTTTAAGATTTTTAGATGTTTGATGATTTATTTAAAATTTAAATTGTAAAGAATTAAGCTATTTTAAAGTTTTTTTATTTTAAAGTTGATGAACAGACATGTTATTCATGTTTTATTATTAGATTTTTTATTTTAGATTTGCGTACGGGAACAGTGTCGCCGAACAGGGACAAGTGAAAACATCCAGTCTGAATTTTTACTTTGTTTAGGTTGTGGATACCAAGTAAGATATGAAATTATTTATGCATCATCTTTTCATATAATGTATAATTCATATTCTGCTGTTTATTTTCAGTTTTGCACTGATCGTGTTTTTCGTCACGCTCTCAGACATTTTCAGAAAGCAGAATCCCATTGTCTAACGTTGTCTTTGACTACGTTAGAAATTTTGTAAATGGTTATGATGCATGGATCAATTTATAACATTTATAAATGTAATTTTAGATGCTTTCGTTGTGGAAAATTTGTAGATACTGTGCAAAGTAGTCAGTTGGTTGAAGTTCGTAATCTTGTTGAAAGCTGTAAAAAATCAGAAAATTCATCAGAAAATAGTTCCCCTCATTTCGAAAAATATACTGCTGTAGAAGAAAGAAATAACAACATTACTTTCAGCAAGAGGAAAATGGCAAAAAACAGCAACATTTCGTTACCAGTATCGGTTAGTATGCATTAATTATGAAAATTCAGTTTTAATATTGAAGTATATTTTTAGGGGTTAATAAATTTTGGAAATACTTGTTATTTTAATGCCGTTTTACAAGTGCTCATGCATACGAAATCGTTTTGCCTTCTGTTGGCTAAAAGTATGAGTGACGAGAATGGTCAACTGCTTGATCCTGAATCAGTTTGGCAGTATCTCAGTTTTTACTTTAAGTGGGATGATGTGAGGACATATTGTTTTTGTTTCAACGAATTGAATAACATTATTTGTTAAACAAGCATTATATTTATTCAGATGCAGCCTTTTAATCCTGTCCAAGTGTTTGTGGATTGGAAAAGCCGCACGTTGTGTAAAGCATTTCTGGAATTGAAAAATGCTTCAACGTTGACAAGAAATCATGTGCTCGATCCGTCGAACATTCTGCATGCCTTAACTAACAAGTGGGCTAATTATATATTTTGTTTGTTAATGTTAATGTTGTTTCACATATATTATTTATTTATTTATTGTAGAGCTGTTCAGTTTCGGGGCAATCAGCAGCATGATAGCCACGAGTTGCTGCGTTACTTTTTGGATGAACTTCGGGATGAAGAGTTAGCTTGCATTAAAGATGGTATTGAGCAATGCTGCGAATTGACAGAAGACGAAGAAGGGAAGGAGAAATTAAAAGGTTTACATGTTCACGAATATACAACAACAACAAGCAGCATATAAATGAATTTTTATTTCAGCTTATATGCTTTGTTGCAAAACGACAGCGGTGGATCAAGTTTTTGGTGGCCAACTGTTGCAATCTATTCGGTGTTTGACTTGTAATCATCGTTCTTACAAATTGGATCCATTTCTTGACTTGTCATTGGCTTTGCAAAATGACGATTGTGATGATGATGATTTTGAAACAAGCAATGTATGTTTTGTTTTAATTGTCATATATATATATATATATATATATTAGCATATGAAACTTCTTCTCTTGTTTTTTTTATTAGACATCTAAAGCTGTTCCTATAAGCAAACATCGGATGAAAAAACTTAAAAGACAAAAGAAAAAAGAAAAGGTGTTGTTTATTTGTTTGTAATCCACAGAAATTTTTAATGATGAAAATAATTTCCAATTGATTTATTGTTTAATTTTAAATTATCTTATTATGTGGTTTTTTTTTCTTAAGCGAGCAAAAATTCGTCGACAGCGCGTATCATCAGGCAGCGGCGGGCAACACTTTTCAAAGGATTCAGTTACAAATGACCAAAGTAAGTGATTGAAAATGATATTTGGACCGACAATATAATATATATATATATGTAATTTAATTCGTAGCGAATATGGTAAATAATGTGAACGGTGACGTGAGCAGTTTATGCAAAGATATGAACGATTTGTCCGTTGAAGATAAGGAGAACTGTAACGACAGTGATTCTGGATCTTTTTATTTGGAATCTGATGATTGTGATTCATCCCATTTTGAATCGGATGATTATGATGAATTGATGGAAAAGCTCCAGCCTGGACCAAAACAGCCAGTTATGACGAGTTCTTTGAAATCTGTCGACGCATGTTTGAACAATTTCATGATTGAAGAATTGCTTACAGGTGTGATCATGAAGATTGTTTATTGGTGATTTTATTTATTTTCATATCAGTTGTTATTATTTTAAATTTTCAGGCAGTAGTAAATTTGCATGTGACAATTGCACAGAAATATCCGGTGAAAGAGAGAAGACGAAGTTTTCGGATGCGAAAAAGTCATCATTGATTTTCAGTCCACCAGCGGTGCTGACTTTGCATTTGAAAAGATTCGAAAACAATGGAAAGACGAATCGAAAAATTTATGGCCATGTTGTTTTCTCGACAGAATTGGACATGTCGAGATTTTGTTGTCGAAAAGGACGAGTAAATTATGAATATATATATATATATATATATATATATATACATTTCATTCAAATTTTACTTTTTCATGTGTTTAGCGTATTTTTGATAGTCGTGTACTGTATTCACTTTATGGTGTAATTTGTCACAGCGGTTCGATGCTCGGTGGTCATTACATTGCCTACGTGAAAGTTGAGGATCGTGATGATGCGAGTTGGAAACGATTTTTAGAAAAAGTATCACAAGTGGAAACGATCATATTCGATCCTGAGGATGTTGGCTGGCAAACAAAGCAAAGGCGACGTAAAACACCTAGTGGATCGGCGGGTCATAAGCGCTCTGTTAACGATGGAAAACGACTCTCACGTGCTCCAACCTGGTACATGCTGAATGATAACATTACGTCAAAAGTGCCTGAGTCTACTGTGCTCAAAGCTGAAGCTTACATGTTGTTTTACGAGCGTATTCTTTGAAAAAATATAAAATATTTCATTTTATATCAATTGGTTTGTTATTGCTCAAGTGAAATTTTTATTAAATTTTTTTTTTCATTTTACATGTGTATAAAATGATGACCGTAATGTATCTTTTGAATATAAATTGGTTTTATGCAAGAAAAGTGAAGAAAAATAAAATGGGGGTTAGCGGGGAATCGAACCCCGGACCTCTCGCACCCGAAGCGAGAATCATACCACTAGACCACTAACCCTTCGCCAAGTTTGCTTTTCAAGTCATATTCATAAAGCAAATTTGAACTTCACTTTATCAATAGTTAATTGCTCTGACGCATATCGTATAATAATATTAGAATAAGTCAGCCATTCATTCAAAGCATACTTTTTGCTTTAAGTGAATTGTTCAATTTAAAATTTATACATTTTTATATTAATTCAACTTTCATAAAATATGCTGTTTTTTCAGTGTAAAATAACGTTTTAAAATTATATTGAATTGCTATTTAATTGTAATTTTTACTTTTTATAGTTATATATTTAAACCTGAAAATCTTTTTACAGTATAATATACCGTAAAGTTTGAAATAAAAGAATTGTATAGAAAAAGTTGTTGAAAGCATTATTATGAATTTTTTTTCTTTAAATCGAGCATGTATTGCCAGCGGAGCTAGTTGTGCAGCGATTGCAGGCTGTTTTGGTTTTTGGCTTGGAAATAAGCAAGAAAACAAAATACAAGCAAACAGTTTTCCATTTCGAGTTGCCAATGCTGCAACTGCGGTTAGTGGATTTGTTTTTCATTGGTTATATTATATTAAAATTTTTTGCAAATGTTATTAGAGTGAAATATTTTAAAATGAAATTTTGTTTACAGATTGATACTCGCTTGCCAGATGTTGTACCGCTAATTCAAGCGCCTGCAAAGCCAGATTCAGTGGCGGATAAAGTGGACATTCCTTCACGAGTGTCGGAAATAATGCGTTTTGGATTTCCAGGTTTTGACAATTTGCGTACTTTTGAAGATTTTGTCGTTTCCTATGATCGAAAGACCCGGTAATTATGAAAAGTATAAAAAAAAGTCATGTAATTATTTAATTCAAATAATAGTATTTTGTGTTATTTAGTACAGTTCATTGGGTTTTGGAGCACCTGACTCCTGATCGGATGACATACGATCCTTCAGTTGATCGAAGTAAATGCATGTTTCGAGAAGATGAATCAATTCATTCATATTTTCGATCAACAAATGAAGATTACAAGGCAGTTTAAATTGTGTTCAATGAATTTCAATTTATAATAATTTTGCTTTTTTATTCTAGAGAAGTGGTTATGACAGGGGTCATATGGCTGCGGCAGGCAATCACCGTCGAACGCAAAATGCTATAGATCAAACATTTTTGCTTAGCAATATGGCACCACAGGTGGGAAATTTAAATTTTTTTCCTTTTTCAAATTTAATAAAGTAAAATTTTCATACAGGTCGGCAAAGGTTTCAATCGTGACAAGTGGAATGAATTGGAAAAACATGTCCGACGTATGGCAAGAAAAAACAAAAACGTATACATTTGTACAGGTCCACTTTATCTTCCAAAGTGAGCGTCATTTGCAGTTTTATTATTACTATTATTAAATGAATGTACCAAAAAAAAAAATTTTTTTTTTTAGACGAGATATAGATGGTAAAATGAGAGTCACTTACGAAGTGATCGGTAAACAGCATGTAGCTGTTCCTACTCATTTTTTCAAAGTGATTCTGGTCGAGAATCCGGAAGGTAGATTTTTTATTGAAAGTTATGTAATGCCGAATCAATGCATAGATGACAGTATACCGTTGAACAAATTTTACGCACCATTGGAAAGTGTAGAACGATCGGCAGGTTTTTTCATCTTTTCCAATATGCCACGAAATAAATTGATCAGCATCAATGGGAAATAAGAATAATAATAATAACAGAAGCAAGAATAAAAAGAAACGACAATAAATTTGCATCTATTTATATAATAATAGTTGACAATAAATTTGCGTAACGTTTATAAATAATTGATGTTGACGATAAAAATATTGACGAATATACTGAACAAATATAACATAATGCTGAGCAAAAATGTGCTAGAATTGGATCGAATGCAAATTGGAAGTGATTTGTTAATACAATCGCTGAAATAGAAATTCATCGGCACAACTGTTCTATTATAACTGAAATTGTCGACCACCGCAAAATAATTATAACACACACGTACAGTATGAACAGTTTCATTCAAATTCAAACTGTCGAATATCCAAGGTTGATCGGCGTTGAGTTGTTTATTTTGAATTGCCACAGTTTCAGATTTATTCTCACTTGTAAACAACGTAATTTTCAATGTTATATCCAGTGAAAATGGCAACCCTGCTTGCTTGAGTGGTAACAACACGTCCAGTTGGCATTGGTTCGAATGGTAAGTGGTCAAGAAGTTGACGCTGTTGTTGGCGGTGATGCTCAGTCGAGGATTCAGCGTCACAAATTCCAAGAACCATTGTTCACTTGGTGGCGTGGCTTCGGTAGCGAAGCGGAACAAATACCACTGGTCAGTTTGGACGCTTGTGCAAGCTAAATATTGATTGTAATCCAACGGTAGTTCTCTTATTGGGCATTGATTTTGGTGGAAAGGTTGGAAGCGTATTGCCGGCACGTTGCTCTGGCCCATCACCGACGCCAGCCGGTGTCTGAATGTGCTAAGAACTGAAGAACACTGAGGATGTGGACCCACGTCGGGACTGAGTTTGTATATTCCTTGCTGACCAGCAAATTGTACGGTACAAATTGAAGACGGTTCCGGGCTGTGTCGTACCCAGCTGAATTCCGCAATCGAATCCGGCCTCACCGATGGTCTTGTAAAAGCGGTGATGCATGGTCTTGGACGATTCTCTGAACTTGCTGCATCTGGGCATCGTTCGATGGTGATATTCACAAGCCTCTCGGCAATACCGAATCCTGCAGTTGTATCATTTTCAAAATCACAATCACGTGCAAATCGAATTCTATCTATTTCAACACTTTTTTTTTGTTTCAAAGCATTTCTTTGAACAGCAATTCTCCAAAGTATAAAACTCAGCCTATACGCATGCCAGTGGGAAATTGATTCAATTAATCATCAACAAATGCTTTTCATCTTATCAAGTGTTTTGTGTTTTTTGAATGAAATATAATATTATTAAAATTTTGAAAGAAAAAAAAATCATTATCAAACGAGCAAAGGTGAAAAATTAATTCTCTTTTCAAATCATCGAATAGCAACAACAACAACAACAACAACAATTCACTAATTTAAACGATCGATTGAAAATTTAAATAGAAGAAATTGCATACTGTTGATTGAAAAGTAAAAATAAATGTAATAAGCATTCTCAACGCTCTTCAATCAATTATTAAGAATTGGTAGTTGAATTTCACGAACAGATGGTATACAAACGAATTTTATGATTATCAAGGTCAATGCTGTAAATTAAGTACATTTTCATTCTGTGATTCAGCTAATTTTTATTCCTTGCATAGATTTGTTGAATTGGTTAAAGGAAAATTAATTAGTCAAACGTTTAATTGATCTAAAGTGTATTTGCTAATGAACTTTGCAATCAAAAATGATCACTTTCTCGAGTGTTGCGATGAGAGATTTTAAAACGCTTCAGTGCTATCAACTTCTCACTCAATAAGCTTCACATTTCTATATTTAAATTTTTCACTCAATCTTATGTATGCGCTGTTTTTTTTATATGAATTACAACAAATTTTACAATTATTATTGTTACTGAATATATAAATATTTTCTCTTCATATAAATCATATTCATCAGTACAATGGAAATTATAAACAAAATTAATATTATCAAATAATTGTTTTTTTTTCTTAGTTTTTTACCTTGCACAGCAGCAATGAATAAAAAGAAGGAATATGTGAATAACTTGATGCAAGACAATAATCGCATGTTGAAGAAAATGTACGAGCAGAGCATAACGGTCAGCAAGCGCTTGTCAGCACGATTCGGTTATAATAATGATAACATTTTTGGTCGCCTGTCCATATTGATCGTTGCTTGAAAAAGGCGCCAACATGCTGACTGCTCTAAGCGCAGATCGAATGTTTTCTAAATATCCAGCCATTCCATATATCCATATGCTTAAATACAACACAACACTTTGTCGTTTCGGTTATGAGCATGAGAGAAATTTCAACTTTGCACCGCATAAAATCGATACTTTTTCTCCACTAGCTTAATTACATCGTTTTCAAGCTTTTCATTATGCCGCGACGCAGTGCATTGCCGCTGGTGGCTGGCAATGGTTCATTTCAGACAGCCGGGTACGCTCAGCAATGGTCGATCAAATCCGAATTCCAATAACCCCACAGGAACGTTTCACTGATGAAAGATTCGATATTTTATTCTCAACACTGATTTATTTACATACATAATCTTGTCTGATAAACAAATTTCAATTTCTTTTTGTTTTTCTTATCTTTTGGAAACCAATAGTAGTAATAAATTTCTACACAGATATAAAAATAGCATTTTCATTCTTCTACATTGTTCGCCAATTCAGAGGAACCCGTAGATTCCACCATCGATGAACCACCATTAATCGACGCTCCATCGCTCCGAGGTTTTCTACTGTTGATCACTAAATATTTTTTATTAATCAATGTAAAAATTTAATTAACGTAAATGAATCGTTTTATAATTCAACTAAAATTGTGAAATAATTAACTACCGTTTAAACTTCAATGGATTAAAAGATCAGAAAACTAGCATCATTAAAGTGCAATCAAATCCAATTAACCATTTAACAATTACTTTCTGCAATATTGTGAAGAGCTTGAGCATCCAATTCAGCGTCTTTAGCAGCCTGAAGAACGTCTGCTACGTTAATTGTTTTTCGCTTCTGCTGAATAGCATGTCCATGGGCGCTGGAATAAAAACATAACATTAAATAACCACCATATTTAATATTTACTTTAAAATAACTCACATAGAAGTTAGATAAAGCACAAAAATTGACGTTGCCCGTGATATTGCAGTCCGAGATTCCTTAGTAAATGGGTTCCCAGCAACAGGCTAAAAATTATAAACCAAAATTTCCACATTCATTTAGGCATTTATTACAAAAAAACAGTATTCAAGTTTACTGTTTATTAATACTAATAAATTGCATTTAATAATATAAAATAAAAAATATTTGAATTTAAAGATATAAGCAAAAAAAAACAAAACCGCACCGATGAATTCAGAATTCGGTTAATAGCCGATAATGGTATATTTAAATCTTCCATTCTTTCGGCCATTTTAAAGTTTTACTAAAAATTAGTTCACCACTGCTGACAAACACGAAAATTACTATTAAGCATTTTGAACTCATAACGGAAAGTATTAAAGGATTTTCAAGATCAAACATTCAATTTATTTATTTTAAGATTTGTACAAACTATATTTTTTACAAATTATAACAAAAATGTAAAGCTGTTTATCAAATAAATTCAAAATATTAACATTTTAAAGTCAATTGTGAAGTAAATTTTATTTTTATTAGGTCAAAAAATTTAGAAAAGCTTTACACGCATTAAAACTGGATTACGGTATAAAATTTTATGTAAAATGTATTGGTTTTGAAATAGCTAATAATTATCAGTTAGATACTTTCCTTTAAACGGAGGTCAGTAAGATTTTTTAAAGTGCTTATGCAGCATTTAATAAGAGAAAGTTTAAATTTTTGTATTTTGTGCTTGTTACTTCCCACTAGTTAAAGTTATCTGATCATGAAAATATTATTGAAAAACTGTATGAATTTGAAAAAATATTCAGATTTATTTTTATAAAATAAAAAGAAAATTTTGGTTTTCATAATATCCATAAATAAATACTAATTTTCAATTACACAATTTTAGAGGGTACTGTAAAGCTTTTCGGGTAATTTTTTGTTCAGAATACATTCTGATTGTTGCGACTGTCATTGTCTTAATAATAAATCAACAGATCGAGCAAGTTTAATTTAACTTTGATAAATGCTGATGCTGTTTCTTCGCAATAGCACCTATTTTTTATGTTATACTGTACTAAGTAAACTTGTTCATTTGCCTCGTTTCCCTGTGGGTTGAAACTCGTTTATTTATTTAGCTCGTAATATTACTTGGAACGGTAATAGTATTATACAAATGATCGTATTCTAGATTATTTTCATTTATTCATACATCACCAACTATTATCATATACTAAACTTGGGGCTGGTATATTACGCGTGTAAGATTGTTAAACTTGTTTAATTATTTTATCAATAACATTGAGTTATTTTTATTTTTTATGTATAAAAATAACCTTTATTGTTTTAAGATTTATTTTCTATTTAGTTATTCTAATTCGAATAATTAATTAATTAATTCGAATAATTTTCTTTTTTATTATTTATTATAAGTCTAGGTAAGCACATTGTTTCCATCATTGACATTTTGACCTTCGTATTACGAAGATGTTATCTTTGTAAGGCTTTTGTTTGATATTATCTTTGTCAGTTATAAAATAGGAACAGCTTTAAGTTTCTCTGAATTGGGCTTAACGCTACGCACATACCTGTTCATTACAATTTTTTTAACTTCAAATTTCCTTCTTTCAATGAGAAGTGTAAGTTTTTAAAATGAAAATATTTTATTCTTCTTTTTCGTTTTACAAGAATGCATGAATGTTTTCAGATTTATTTTACATCGGTGATTTGATTTATTTCGCGTTTTAAAGGTATTTTTTAAATTCATATTTTTAATTACAATTTAATTTGAAACTGAAAATATTGAACTAACAATCTAACATTTTCATAATTTAGTCTGGACTATAAACAGCATTAACCAAGCGTAATTTTTTATGTTTAAACAACATAAAAAGTTGTATAAATACATTCATGAGTTTTAATTTATGTGTTATATGTTTGTCATGAGTATGTAAAAATATTTTATGAAATAATAACATGTGAATTTTGCTTTACTTTAGGTTATAAATATGATTTTTGAGTGTTTTTCTTCAGGCTATCTATTTTTGCTTTTAATTTTGAGAGCGACTATTTTGATTAAGGAAATGATAATTTTAAATGTTATTTATTAACTAAGAAATGTTCATTAATCAGTCAGCTACTATATCTACTAATTGTTTATATCAGTCGTCACTGTGATGGGAATTGTTTATCAAAGGTTTCTAGAACAGCACACAGATAAGTTTGCATAAAGTATAGTGAGAAAATAAGACAAAGTGTAGAATCAAATGGATGAACAACAACAAGCATGTTGTACCTTTTTTCTACCAATTGTTAATTGTCATTGTTTCACGGATCCCAAATTCTGTTGACTGGAAATTTTTATATATTTTACTGAATTTGAAGTGTTCGTGGCTTATTTCCCAAAGATAAAGCAGTTTAGATTGCTTTCCAGATAGGTGACCTCGCTATCATTTGGCAGCTTACCAAATAAAGTAGCTTGATGACTTGGATGGCTGTTGCGCTTTGTCATCCCACGCAGGTCACAACCAATGAGAAGGGCAAATAGGCCAATAAGATCTTAATGCATGATGATCTTATGAAAACATAAATAAATAATCAGCAAATGAAATAATGACATGTTTTTTTTCTTTTGTTTTTTAGGAATTTTTGTAGGATCACAGTCTCATTGTTTAATAAGAAGTATTATTATGGATGGTGAATCATTGGTATTACTTTTGCACTGTATGTAAGTTATAATAGTGAAATGTTTTTGCATTTTAAGACAAAAATTGAAAAATTGATCATGGAACACAGGTGTGTTGTATTTATGAAGGGCTCGAAAGAACAGCCGAAAGATAGTATGTGTTGTTTGAAACGTTTAATGAATAATCTCATTCATTTATTGCAGAATGTATTGGAGAAATGTTGCGTTTATTGGACAAATTTTGCGTTAAGTATAGCGTATACGATGTTAATATGGAAGAAAAGTTTGCAGATAGTGAAAAGAGCATATTTTTTTTATAGTTTGAAAAATTAAAAGCTAATAATAATAATAATATATATATAGCTTTGGCTTTGTACAGTGGTACATACAGGCTGCCTTTAATTTATATTAATGGCGAGCTGTTTGATGGTGATTTGACCGGTATCGGTAGAATGTCTCATTCAAAATTTTGCTCAACATTTGAGCCATCTGACGGTGGCTTGAACAAAAGAATTTATGATTTGATAAACGCTTTTCCCGTGATGTTGTTCATGAAAGGCACTAAGACACAACCCCGATGTGGTTTCAGCAAAGAGATGCTGGATGTTTTGAATCAGTCGAAGTAAGTTTCATTTTTATTATTTTATTTTTTATTTAAATCTACTTCTTATCAGTGTCGATTACGCAACTTACAATATATTGGACGACAACGATGTTCGTGAAGGTCTCAAAATTTACAGTAACTGGCACACTTATCCTCAACTTTATGTTAACGGTAGTTTAATTGGTGGTTTGGATGTAGTGAAAGTATGGTGACAGTGTTTATTTCTTAATGATATTATTAATAATTTTTGTTTTTTAGCAAATGATGGAATCTAATCAATTGGAAAAAGTATTTGCTTCAGCTAGCACAGTTTCTTAATTTATTTTGTGACAATGTTATGAATAAAATTTTATGAATATTGTTTTTATGTTATTGATGATGCTGACAGAGTTCTTTTCGAACGATATATTCTTATTTTTTTGTTTTGTTATTGTCGAATTTGTTTAATTGACAAAAAATATACATGCTAATTTACAGAATGCAGCTGTTCCTCAAATGACCTCTGTGCTGGATGTGAAAAGTGCTCTCCAAGAATTCTTGGAGGTAATTTTTGATAAATGTTTTATTATGTAAATTTCACTTTATTGTTTTATTTCATTCAGGGCAATTCGATGAATTATTGTTCAATTTTGTCAATTTTAAACGAAGCTCAACCTGAAGTGAGTTTTACTTTCTTTTTTTAAATTTATATATGAATGTTTTTTTTGCCACTTATGAAATTTTCTTAACAGGAAAAAGAACTGTCTCGTGTGTTGATGGGATTGAAATTGTGCGTATCCATGCTTGTCGACAGATCTTGTCAGAAGCTGGTGTCAATAATTTTTGTATGTGTTTTTTAATTGTGTGCATTTTTTGCAAAAAATTATTTAACTGTTATGCTTGTTGTTTTTCTATTGTGATTTTAGAATCTGGATTGGATGAAACTTTCGAAAAAGTTGATAAGAACTCATGTAGATATATTGATTCAGCTGACGCTGGCAGATGTTTCTTGTGTTGACAACGTTTTGATGTGCTTTGTGAAGAAGTTGAAACCAGGTAAGTTATCAAGGCATTTTTAATTAATTAACTAATTGCGCAAACTGGATAATTAATATTGTTTATGTGAGTTTAAAATTAAATTTTCTCAGTTACGATTTCGCCAACTTGTACTGTGGAAGACGATGACAATGAAAATGCACTAAAACGAAGCATAATCTATACAGCTGCTCATCGAGCATTGAAACAATTATTTGAAATATATCCAGTGTATGATTGCGTTTTTCTTTTGTTCTGTTGAAATTTTAATCATAATGAAAATGAAAAGCGTGCATTTTTTTTAGGTGTGTAAATCGTATATTCACCACTTTTGTAAATGCATATCCATACCACGGACATCATACTGTAATTTTGCGTGATTACGCGCGAAATTTGCTTCATTCCACCCATTATTTACCACATTTGGAAAGGAACATTTTGGGTTTGATTATTGAAGAGATGACAAAGAATGATGTAATAAATGTTATTGTCAAAACTTTTTGTTTTTTGTCAAATTTAGCATCAATTTTTTTTTCAGGTAATGCATGACATGTCAAATAGACCTGTTTCCTGTGCAGAAGGCATTTTTGAGATGGTTATTACAGTATTATGTTTTTATATTTGTAAATTATAATTTTTCTTTTATTTTTTAAGGAATTAGATCAATCTGAGATTGCATCAAATGAAATGAGTGGAGCACATCGATTGTTGAATAAATTGGATATTTGTTTATCGGATTTGTTGAGTTTTTTACAAAATGAATGCTTTTTTCCTGATGGTAATAAATGTTTATATATATATATTTTTTTTTAATTTTAAATTTCACTATTCATTGTTGTTTTTCCTTTCAGGAAATTTAAATGAAAATAGGACAGACGAATTGTTTGAATCGTTGATTTCAGTTTTCATCCGGTCTGTCTTACCTTTGCGTAGCAGTAGCGTTGTGCAGTTTATATGGTTTTACATGTGCAGTTTACGAGAAGTAGATTTTTTTTAATGTTAATTATGTTGACGTTAATTTTGGTTATTTTTTTTTTGCAGAAATACTATCGACAATTTGTGCAATTGCTTTGGGAATGTACAGTTTCAGCCAGTGTTTCTTCGCCGTTGCGTTTGAACGCTGCATCATATTTGGCGAGCTTTATAGCTCGTGCAAATTTCATACCAATAGAGTAAAAAAAAAATTTTTTTTTCCATCTGCAGTCACACATGCATATTAATATTTAAATAATTTTTGATGTTCATCTTTCATGTTCTTGCCTTTTTTTTTAGAGAGATTATGAAGTATTTGCTAAGTTGGACGCAGTGGATACAACAATACATATGCGAACAGGATGATGTTAATCGTTCACATCCTCAGTTGCACTGTTCGTTTTATTGCATTTGCCAAGCGGTGTTTTACATCTTCAGCTTCAGATGCCGGGAGCTGATTAACTTAACCAATGGTAAAACCAATAAAATTTTTTCGTGTCACTACAGTATGACGTTGAAATGTAAACATTGAGAATTTTTTGTCTGATTTGAAAGCAAAAGAATTTAACATTGTTCAACCGAGGATTATTTTGATAAAATTTGAAATTTTTTAATTTTCTTTTTATAGGATACGACAATCTAGTACGATTGAATTTGCATCGAATTGTAACGTGCGAATTGAACCCACTTCAGTACTGCTCAAAGCATTTGGTGAGAAATTTTGCCAACATATCTCGGTAAGTTGAACAATATTATGCTTTTTCTTTATCATACCGATGTTTGTATAGTTGTTAAAAAATTCCCACGTTCATTTTTATTGTTTGCAGTAACTATCAGTTGGCATTTTGCTATGTAACACTGGAGCGAAATGACAGGCTTAAACAGCTTCGATTAGTTGCAGACTGGAATTTGGGCAACTTTTACCCATTCGATCCGCAACCATTGAGACGGTAATTTCTTCTGTTGTTGTTTTTTTTTTACAACGATATATATTGGTTAGAGCAAACGAAAAAAGTAATAATAATTTTCACAAATTTTAGTTCATTCACGTTCATTGAAGATATTTACAAGGAATACGATCAAACATTGGCAGAGCAATGGCTTACAACAGAACAGGAAGACAGTAACAGTGGTGATACGGTGATGGACGACTTTTTGGACGAAGCTGAACATTTGTCGACAGCATCGTTGAGAAATTCGTTCACTTATTGCAGTTCACCAGGCTTTGTGCGTATCGGCAGTGAAAAAAAATCTGTGAATGAATGATGAGTTCATTGAAAAAGGAAAAATTATCAAAATTTGTTTGTTTGTTTGTTTGTTTGTTTTCTTGGCCTCTACCTTTTTGTCAGAGGAGAAGAAACAATTCCCAAGTGAAGGGAGGGAGAGTTTGAATGGAGATAATTTTTAATCATTTTTTAAATTGCATTCTGCAAAGACAGTCGACGACGACGACGATGAAGGAACGTTCAAGGCGCGTCTTATTAGCAGAATCTCCGTCAGGAGACCGGCCACGTACCAGAACGGTGCGTAGACAACGGTGATCAAACCCATAAATTGACCAGGATAATGACCGTAATCCCAAGGGCAAGCGTCGAATTGACGCAACAACAAGCCTGTGCTGAAAATTTGAATTTTGTTTTGAAAAAAACAAACAAACAAAAAATATGTGAAAAATATGCGTTGCTTGCCTGAATTCCCAGATGTAAGCCCAGATTAGGTAGAAAAATCCTCGTACGAGCAGTGAACAGCGATCTTGCAAGCTTAAATAAACCAACTCTCCGGTGAGCATGGTGAAGCCGTAAATGAAAGCCGCCCAAATGCTGGTCAAGCCGTGCAATTTTCTGTTGCCGCCGTTGATGACAATTTCAAACAGCGCTGTGAAAACGATTTCCGTCGCCAAACCGTGTAATGCGTAAATGTAAAACCGTAACACTGCCGGGATTCTGCTCGTTTCCGGCTTGCCGTTGTTCAAGCGACACAATTTCGAGCCACCAACCATGCTAAAAATGGGCATGCTGCTTTTCGTAGATCGACTTTTCGAACCTTCTTCAATGAACAATTTAAAGAATTAATTTCAAAAAAAAATAAAAGAAGAATAATCAAATATACTGTAATAATTAAACCGCACACCTTGACGTAGTAGCCTACTGTTTGGGTTGTAATTTTGAAATACAGAAGAATTAAGTAGGTCAAGAATTGAAAATTTGTGCCTGAGCATTGAAATAAATGAAGACGGAAAAATTGACTGAACAATGAAAAAATGACTAGCGAACGTTGCTTGTGTCTGCTTCTGATAATCAATTGATGAACAAATTGAAAAATTTGCTCTTGAATAAATAAAATATACGGCAAATAAGAATGAAACACTGATGGACGCGTTCGATTGCAATTCGACGTGCCACGATAAACGACTGACGTATTTGTCAACGTCCAATTCATCACCATTTCCCCTGCCTACTATACCAATTATATATTGTCGTTCGTTGCCTCTTGGGCGCCTACTTTATTTGAACTTTATTATCACTTAAAATTTACAGCATGTCAACTGTGACGAAATTCTGTTGTAAAAATTAAAACTAATTATGTCCCGTTTTTCTATTTTGTAAAATTGAACAGCAATATCATAATCTGTGAAACTTGAATTTATTGTAACGATGAGTTTGTTCATTTTTTATTTTTGCACTTTTTGACGATCGATAATCAGGGCAAAATTTGCATTTCATTGTGCACAACATTTCACACTTTTATACGTCATATTGGTATTGTGTGAAAGTGGTTGTTTGTGTTGAACAAGAAAAAAAAACCGATGGTGCAATTGAATGCGGAAGTTGAAAGCAAAGAAGAAGTAAAATTTCAAAGCTTTTCAACAAAGATGCAACAATGAGAAAAAATGAGGCGATCAATTTTCACTCAGTTTCAATTTGTCAAATTCCACGTTCACCAGTTGTTGTTGTTGAAAATTTTTTTTTTTCATTTTTAGAATTCATCAATTCCACCATATGCATTCAAAATGGAAAATTTCAACATCGGCAATTGTGGTGGTTGTAATGGAATTTTTACAGTATTTTCTTTATTTTTCGAGGGTGGGGGGTGTGAAATTTCGTTTTCAACTTTATTCACAAATCTGAGCAATTGTCAACAATTTCCATTTCACATTCAATCACAACAACCGCCAACAAGTTGAAAACTTAATTTTCCCATACAGTAATCCAGAAGGTAATTTTATTGATTGTCAGGCGCTGTCGCGAGCGGCATGCGTCGTCTGATCGGTGCCTCGTTGCTGAGGGAATGTCCAGAGTGAGTGAACTCGTTGTCCGTTGGCAATGGCCGTTGACCAGGACAGCTTGTACGTGACTGAACACGAAAAGGAAGTGGTGAATGAATTTTGTTACCTTTTGGAAAAATCTCGCCAACTGTTCAATGGTCTCAGGCGAGTAGAATTTTTTGTATAGCAACAATGCCAGTGTTTCGTTAATTATTTGTGCATAATAATTGCACTGTTATCTTTCTATTTTTTTTATATATCTTTTTGCTTTTCCAAAATTATATTCTATTCAATATTCCTTTTAATTTGTTTTTCACTCTTACTTTCACAGTTAATTTCATTATTCATTTCGCTGAAATCCATTTTGAAAGTTGAATTTTAAATTTGAAACATTTTTTTGTTTGATTTGCATTAATTTTTTTGCACTTTTCAAAAATAAATTTCAACTTAAATTTGACAAGTATAATTTTGATTAAATAATAAACGTGTACTTTTTACAAATGTATGTATATGTATAACAAAGTTTACATTAACAATAGTTTCAATGTTTACGGTTTTGGGGTTATTTTGATGGTCATTTCCAATTTCTTAATGAATGATGATCGATCGGTTGTGAAATTGAAAACAAATTTTCAGTTAAGAAGCGCCGCGGCTTTGTCGACTTTGATTATAACCACGTTTTGATCTATTGTAAATGTGAAGCCGGTGGCGTCCTGTTGACCCACTGCAAGACCGCATTGGGACCAACTTGAGAATCAGAATTCACTTTTCTCATCACCGGACGATTGACTTTCCAGTCTTATTATTATTATTATTACTATTGTTGTGGTTATTTCAATAATTCAATATTTCTTTCAACCAGTAAACTATGGTTGGAAATGAATTACCTAGAGGATAAATAACAAACAACTCGAGCTTGTTCCAATATGTTTTTCACTCTCACACTAAATAATTGAACTTCTCATTTTTCAATATCAAGAAAAATATTAATAATTTATTTATTGAATTCTGTTGAAGCTGAAATTTAAAAAAAAATTATGAATTTTCTTAAAAATTTACCTATGTTTTTCGAATTAGAAATTAGAACAAAATATTGTTTTATCATTAAGAAAGAGGGTTTCTTTTTGAATATTTTTCAAATGCAACACACACACACTGAAAACAAAAATGAAACTGACTGACATCAGTGATTATGCTATTATAAGTTGTTAATGTTGTTATTGTTAGCAAATTTTTTCATCAGGGCAAAGCTTTTTGCATGGAAAAGATGAAATTTGTTCATTTGCACAATTTTTGAAGATAATTTCATTTTCTTAAAAAGTGACACTAATTACTACTATTACGTGTGCTTTGCTTTTTATGCGGCATATTGGTAAAGGAATTATTGCTTTTATTGTTGTTATTATTTAAACTGTTGCATAGCAATTTGTGAATTGAAAACAATCATAAGCAGACACTTTTCTTCAAAATGGATCATCATTAGTGAAAAAAAAACTTAAAAAGATTATTCTATTGCCATTTTGATTTTTAAAAATGATACTGATTGCAGTTTTAAATTTGATCAGTAGAAAATAATTTTTGTCTTTGAGTACTGCTGATTGACAAGGAAAAGCATCTTGACTTGAATTCTTTCTTTGATTATAATAACATTTATGCATACATATATGTATTGATTATCTTTTTAGGGACTTGCAGTTGTTCAATGGTAAACACTGGATGCAACATTTTTTTCGTACTTTTGACGTGTTCACTAGATTATGGAAGTTTCAACAACAAAATCGGTAATTGTAAAATTTATTTTTAATGAAAAATTGTTTGTTTGTTTGTTTGTTTTCATTTAAACTTTTCTGAATTATTGAAATTTCAAGATAAACATGCATATTTGAATATTGGTCTGGCTGTTTTACTGTACGCTTGATTTGCACGAAAGAGTAGTTTTGCGTGCAGCTGCACATTTTGATTATGATTCTGAATGAACAATTATTCCTCTGATGATAATCATAAAAGGTTTATTAATTACCTTTTATGAAAGTTTACCATCTGGTCAACAAATTGTGATTGCGCAATAATTTCGTTCATTTCACAATTGCACATTTAAAATTGTTTGATTGCTTGGCAAATGGTTGACTGCGTGCATTATGCAAAAGTAGAAGATCAATTCCAATTCACTGTGATAAAAACGACAGATAAAGATATTTTCAATATAGAACTAACTATAAGAGCAATGGAGATTGATTTTTCATTTCCTTACTTTTAGGAAATTGTATTATTTCTGTCACGTTCACTTTATGCCAAACATTATTGCAATAATATCACTATAATTAAATGAATAAACGGAAAATTAACAAACTTATTCCTGTTTTTTTTTACTTTTCATGGAAATAAATAAGTAATAATGAAATTTAAATTATTAAATTGATATAAGTTTATTCATTTTATTATATTCAAATATTAATATTGGTTTATTTAAGTAGAATGCATACAATGCTGCAATATTAAATTCATCATTGTAAAGTGATCAAATTCAATTTATATAATTTTTATGTATCTTTTTTGTTTTGTTTTGTTTTTCTTATTTAATTATACCATATTCTGGTTGCTTTTACTGCTTCAATATTTACAGATTTTATTATTATTATTAATTATTTTTGTTCACTTTTCACTGAATCACATTTTCCAATTTTAAATAATGTTGACATGCTTGAAATTGAATTTTAAATTATAAAAGAAAAAAGTGAAATGTTTCTAAAAGAAGTAAGCGCATGTCAAATTGATTTCATGAGCAAATTTTCCAATCTGACATTTATTCGTTGTCAATACTGATGAAATGACAATATTTATCATTATCACTTTGCATAAAATATACATACTTTTTGTTTATTATATTATTTAAAAATTGTTGTTGTTTTTTTCAAAAATTGATTTTAGTACCGTTTTGAATGCATGCTATGGTTTGAAAAGATGGCAAATTGGAGAAATTGCTTCGAAAATTGGTCAACTATATTATCATTATTAGTAAGCTTTTTTATTTCTAATTTAAAATGATAATAACAATAATAATAATAATTTGTTCTGAATTTGATTGCTTTAATGAGAAGAGATTACTATAGAATACTGAATGTTGTATGTGTTTCATTTCAATTGATTGATGCTGATGCATCACTTTTGTGTGTTAAATTGTTTTTTTACGAAAAGCCAAATGTCAATCAAAATTTTAACATTTTAATTGAAGCATTTATATTTCTATTTTCAAAACAAAAAATAAAATAATAGTATAAAATTTGTTTTGCATAATTTGAAAAAGCAAATTGATTACAGTGTGCGAACAAGCAATACGGCTTATTTGCTGGAAGCGTATGCTTTTTATTTGGCTATACGTTCGAGACAGTATTTTTGCACGGCAGGTTTGGATGAAAAGTATGCGCAAATTGAAAACAACAACAACAGTCATTTTTTTTAATTTAATTATTAAAATTTTCAATTTTAGACCAGAGCTAGCTTTGAAAAAATTGCGATATCATGCACGTTTTATTGTAGTATGTTTGCTTTTGAAAAAAATGAAACAAGTTCGAGATTTGATCAAGGTAATTTTATTTGATATCCTTTTAAAAAAATATGTAAATTTGTTCTGTTTTTTATTTTATAATTTCACAATTCTTTTTTATTCTTTTCTCCCTCATAGGATATGAATCGTCTGGTGGATAGTTATATATCGAGATATGATCGTGATGATCAGTTGGATTGGTCTCTGGTATTAACAGAAATTAAAACATTTGTTGAGGTGATATTTATTATTTGTTTTTTAATTTATTGTATTTTTAATAAACAATACTTATTATCCCAGGCAGACAATGTGGTCAATATTGTCGACATTGATTCATCGTCGGTGATTATTAGTCACCGTTTGGCCGCTTATTCACTGCCTTATGTTGAAAAAAATGCATTTTCACTTGGACTCACCCTTACCGAAGCTTTAGTTATTGGATGCACTAGAAATCAGGTAGAAGAAAAAACCATAAAGTATTTATGTTATAAATTTAAACTTTTATTTTTTCAGGTTACTTTTGGTGAGTTCACTTTGGATATGTATTGGATACTGCAGGTGCTGGAATATGAAATTGAAGATGATAACAATTATGCTAATCATCGTGTTGATTCCTCTCCAGCACCAGGAAAATCTTTCAGTGTTAGTACAAAGTTATTTAATTTATTTTATTTGAAATTGATTTGTTTTTGTTTTTTTTCAAAATTTATCCAAACTTTTAGAACAGTGGAGAATCTAGCAATGCAAATCCAAGAAAATGCCTTTTGTACAAGCCGAAATTTGATTTTCTACTTCAACATATGCTCTGCTCATATGAGCAACTTGGTCCAGATTCAGTGTTATTGATTTATATTTCTGGTGATGGTTGCAGTCCGCAAGCTAAAGCTGGAAGCGGTATACAAAGCTGCGATTATTATGTGAAATTGAATTTGTGCAATATTAATAACAATTACAGAATCTTATGACAGTGGTGGTGTAGTATTAAATTGTGGTGAGGTGTCAAGAAACAGTGGAGATTTGGTCGATGATTATTATTCTGAGCCGACTTGCAATTTGCAATGGTGAAAAAAGAGACAAAACAAACAAATATAATAAATCTAAATATATGCATATATTTATTTTTTTTCAGTCTGTATCCTGGTGATTTGTATCCTCTGCTCAGGAAACCATTGTTATTGATTGTCGAAAGTAATAACAGTACAGCTTTTTTGGTAAGTTTCAATATTTCAATATTAATTGTTTCCTCAATATTCATTTGTAGTCGATGAAAAGTTTGTTTGGCCAACCATTGATAGTAATGTGTTCACCAATCGACATGCCACTGTTCCTGCAAGGTCAATAATGATAAATATTAATATAGTTTGTTCGAAATAATAAAAATTTTTTGCTATTGTACAGAACAACCACAACGTGGGAGCATTTTTACCATGTTTTTACATTGTCCACTTACGGCTTATTGCTTTGTTTGCAATATTGTCCGCATACCAGTTGCATTGTGGGATAAATGTCAAGCTCATGTAGATAAATTCTACGCCGAGGCTAGTCGATTGCTTGTCCGTTCCAAATTAGTCGGTATGCTATTTATTTACTATTTGTTATTATCATTTTAAAATAAATTCATTACAGATTCATCTTACAAGGCGTTCTATTCGGATGCTTTTCTCAGAACGTTACTGTTACGATTTCTATTTTGCCAATGCACGTTGCGTATGCATCGCAACTTTAGAGTTAGTTTCAAAAAAATTTACATATATGTATATAATCATTTATCGTGATTTGATCACTTTTGTTGTTGTGGTTGTGATTGTGTTGCTGTTTGTTGTTCTTTTTCATCAAATGCAATGATACGTACGTATGTTTTTTGCCAGGGTAATCATGATTATCTTCCTCGAAGCTCCCCGCCATTGGAAGACGCTGAAATTGTGCAAAGTCCGAATTTGATACGTTTAGTGCTTGATCTAGCTTGCATCTTGGATGTTCTGTCCGCGTTCCGAGAAAGTGACGAAACAGTATGCTGACTAGTTTATTTGCTCCAACTGAACTGCAACTCAATAAATAAATAAAAAGAAACAAAACTCATCAAAAAACAATGCGTTGTTGTTGTTTTGTTCTCAACAACAAACAAACAAACAATATTGATAATAATAATAATAATATAAGAAGAAGAAAATGAAGAATCAATCAAAATTGTGCAGATATTGTAAAAACGTGAACGAGAAGTCGAAGAATATATTTTTTTTTTTCAATCAATATCCAGATGACAAACATTGCTGTTGTTGTTGCTGTTGATGATGCAAGTCCAACCTATAGCAACAACAAATCGAAACAGTAATAATAATTGCTAATAATAATAATGAGATAACAGGAAAGAAAACACAACAATAATAACAATGCCCTTACAGTAAGTAACAGATAAATGGATAAAAAAGTATTTTTTATAAATTCGATTCAACGAACGATGCAGTGAATCTTGTGAATAAATCTTGATTCGCATCTTTCCCATAAACGGATAAAAATTGGAGTGAAACTTTATAAAGAAAAAATCAAAGATAAAAGAACAACAACAACAACTCATCGTTGTACTAAGGATATCAAATCACGAACAGTGGCGTCGATATCTCTGAGCAAGTCAGCAGCATCAGAGTCGGTGGTGGTGCTGGCCGATGATGATCTGAGTCGACTTACCAAAGCATCCAAAGAGCACAGCAATTCCCGGAAGCGAAATTTGCCATGCGGAGAAATATTTTCCGCATAAATGCTGCACATCTGCTTCAACTGATGCAACTTATCCGAAAGTTGTATAAAGCCAGAATTTGAATACATCTGCGATCTTTTCAATTCCACAATGCCAAGATTTATTGCATTGTACAAGCCAACAATACTTGCTTTACTGATTGTTGTTTCTGATGCTGTTGAACAACAATTACCATTATCATCATTATTATTATTACTATTAATATTATTAAATTCTGACGAATCAGTGACAGGTAAATTTTTCTTCTGTTCAAAATTTTCTTCATTCATTTCCTTAAAATAAAATGCACAAATTTTGATTTTGATCTAAGAAAAAAACAAATCATCATCATCATCATATTTTACATCATTATCTTTAGAAGAAGAAGAGCAACATTCGTTCAGCGGAGAAGAAAGTGCACTTTGACGAGCAGGTGCCACCGGACGCACTACTGCCTTTGGCAACTTCACCAAAGCTGCCATGGCAGGCTGAGAACTATCGTTATTACAACGTTCCGCGTATGACCATCGTTGTTGCTGATTCACTTTCACATCCTCGTTCCAATTATCTGTAAAAATTTGCATATTTAATTGAAACAACCAGACGACGGATATAATTTTATAATTCTATAATAAATATTGATGATCACTTTGAGATGATGAAAATTGACGATAGCCGTGGTCAGTTGAAGAAGCTTGCACGGTTCGATCCAACGTGCGGTGATAAGGCAGCGGGGCTACTTTGTTCAGTTGACGAATTTTCGCACGCTCTGCTGTTACCACAAGTATGTTCTTGTTCGGAGCATTTTCAAAGGCAGATGACCGCCTTGCAGCGCTGTTTTCACATCCGGCCACGGAGACGTGCCTCAAAGATCGAATGGTGCTGTGCAAATCGTTGGCAAACAGCTGACTGTAACTGCGCACCGGCTGACCACCACCGGCAGGACTTGTGGTCAAGCCGGAAGGCGTTTTTCTCACTGTCGCCTTTCGAGTGGACAATTTCGGCCAATTTCCACCTTTCCACTGCTCTGTGTGGACAATTTTCTCACGCCGGACATCATCAGGTTGCTTCGACTTGTTGGTCGACACCGTCGGGCGTGATTCACCTCCATCATTGTTGAACGAAAACGACGACTTCGACCGGCCGAACGACGACGACGAGCCACCACCCCGACGGACCGGCGGCAGCGGGCGGCTTGTCCGAAAGTACTTTGCCGGGCGTGGCTCTTTGTTGGCTTCCTGCAGCGTCGACTTGGTACTGGTGGAACTTTTCCTGGACGAACCTGCCGGTTCATTGGTGAACACTGATGAACACATTGACGACAACGACGAAGAAGACATCGACGACGATCCGACGTATTTCTTCTCTTCATTCTTGCCTGTTGCAGCATTGCTGGTGTATGTTGCTTTTTCCAATTTACCTGTTAAAACACACATGCACACGACAAATTAACATACCAAATACCACACTATCAATACCAATATGACAAGCAGGATCATAATTTCACTTTCAAAAAAAAAACATTATATACTCACCCGCCTTTTGCTGATTTTGATTAAAACTGTCAAAGTAAGCATCGATGCGATTTCCCTTTGGAAAAGTACCAAATTGATTGACCACTTTTTTGACAGTCTTTTCTTTCATCCCTACCTTGGGCTCTTTGGCAAATTTGTTATCAGCATTGGACAATGTAGATGAACCGGTGCGTGTATGCAGGTGACGATGACGATCAACAGCTGAACGAGGCGGTGGTGCAGGAGGAGGATGTTGTTGTGATCCGGTCAACGTTGACGAACCTCTGCTGACATGACGTTGAATTGAAGCTTCGGACGAGTGCATATCCCTCGGAGATACGGATTTGTGCCTTGCAAATGAACTCATACTGCCAGCACGTTCTTCGGACGGCGAAGAGATGTGATGGCGTGACGAACGTGACGCCAGCTGTACGACGACGCCAGCTTCTGCTTCATCTTCAGAGTGTTTCGCGTTGAATAAGCCATCCAAAGCGACTGCAATTTCACGAAACGTCGGCCTGTCGGCCGGACTCCAACGCCAACACTGCAACATCAGTCGGTAAACCGATGCCGGACATCCGGCCGGACATTCCATCCGGAAGCCTTTTTCCAACAATGTATAAACTTCACTAAATTCCACCCCCGGATACGGAGTCTGACCATAAGTCGCAATTTCCCACAGCAACACTCCGAAAGCCCAGACGTCACTTTTCGTCGAAAACGTATTGTAAGCCAAGCCTTCCGGTGCTGTCCATTTGATTGGGAATTTCGCCCCAGCTTTTGCCGTGTAAGTTTCTTCGACCATAAACCGCGCCAAACCAAAATCCGCAATTTTCACCAAATAATTTTCGCCAACCAGACAATTTCGTGCCGCTAAATCCCTGCAATAAACAACAAAACACAAATCATTTGCTGAACAACTACAACTTTAAACATATCAAATCCAGAAGCATATTTGACATGACAACTGTTGTTCTTCATTTCATTTCATCTCTCTCTCTCTCTCTCTCTTTCAACTTAAAACTTGACAAATAACTTTTGAAAAATCATTATTCGTTTGAAAGCAATTCAATTAATTCATTCGTAATAATAAAAATAATTTCGTATTCATTTTTTCACAAAATACCTGTGGATGTAGTTTCTGGATTCCATATATGCCATACCATTGCAAACTTGCAATGCCAAATAGATGAGAACATTTGGTGTAAGTTGTGACGCGTCCGACGCCGAACGAAGGTAATCAAGTAAATTGCCGTTGATCATAAATTCAATTATGATATAAAACGGAGGCTCTTGGGTACAAACGCCAAGCAACTGTACTAAATTTCTGTGACGCAAATCTTTCATGATTGTCGCCTCGGAAAGGAACTCATTCAACGCCATTGTGTCTTCTTTCAACGTTTTCACAGCTACCGATTTGTTATAACGCTTCCAATAAGCTTCGTACACATCTCCATATTGTCCCCCACCTGAAATTGTAAATTGAAAAATATTTTCAAAAAATTAAATACGATTGATCAATTTACCTAAACGTTGCTTCATCACTACTTCTGTTCTATCAATTTCCCATTCGTCAGGTTGTGATTGAGTAAGAGAAAAATTCGACGATACAGTGTCTTTTTTTGGAGCTGGATACAATAAACAACAAGCAAGACCATCCGCTTGACGACTGTAATAATGTACAAGCTGTGCTAAGGAGCTAAACCGGTGATCGTTTGTGATTAATAACTTCCCTTCAGCATCCTCTTGTACACGATAATGATACACCCGGCCTTCGTAACGCAACGAGACCGACACATGCCCAGGGCAGGATTCTGATTCACGTACCAAAAAGCTGCCATTGATACCTGAACTGAGCAAAAATTCGGCATCGCTACGGGAGATCTTGCCATGAAACCACAAGTGCATCTCTAAGCTATTAGCTGGTGCCACGTATGCACTTGGAATCCATCCAATTCGACCAACAACTCTCCGACCACCGCCGCCTCCTCCTCCGCATCCGCCAATGCTAGTGGTATCATCACTTTTTAGTTGTACCAATTCTGCACGACACCAATCACCGCTTTCATGATAATTAAGAACACGTACTTGATCGCCTATAAATATAAATCAAATACAAACGACAAGAACAGAAACAATTTTATTTTTAATTTAAAATTTAAAACACATTAAATTTGATAAATATCAAACGTTTTTTCCCATAGGTGCATCCTATTTTCTATTTGCCATTCAAATCGACCGTAATTCCCAAATGAATTCCCCTTTCTTGCCGTTCACCTGCTGCTGCCCTACGCCTAAATTGATCATCTGCCTTCCTGTTAAATAAAAACGCACATGTCAGGCGTTGTTATCTACTTCACAAAAACTTACAGTAAATTTAAATATTGCAGCAAAACTGAAAATAAAATATTTAATGATTTTATTTAAAAAAAAAAGAATTGTTTCATTTTCTGTTTCAATGCAATTTTGAAATTTATTCACGGCTACATTGAACAATGCAAACATTTGATGAGATTGAAAAAAACTGCAAAATTTTCTTAATTATTATAAAATGTTTCAAATGGACATAACAAAAAGTTTTTAAAAATTCTGCTCTCAAGCAAGAAAGCATAAAAAAGCATTTTCAATCATTTCAGTTTTTAAATTAATTGAAAACAGAATTCTTTTCATTCAGTGATATCAATTTTATCCTTTCACAGCTTATTACACAGTTGCAAATAAAATATACATTTCGATTCTATTTTAAAAATTTGCATTTCACTCTGATTCATTCGATTAATGAATGATTCATGCGCGTTTTTCAAACAATGAACAAATACTTTGAACTGGATGAATTTGCTATGCAAAAGCAAACAGAAATGACGCATTTTTATGCTTAACAAAACAAGCCATTTGAAACAGTTAGCAGCTATAAAATCAAAACGTGCTCCTATGATCAAATGTATCAAAAAAAAAAGACATGTGCAAATTTGTAATTGAATTCTGAAACTGAAGAGCAGCAGCACAGTCAAGTGAAAAGTGTACAATATTTCATTTGCTAGGAAAACAATGCTTTGATCAATTTTTCAATGTTGACAAAGTTAGTCAAACACAACAAGGAATGCAAAAATTGCTGCGCTTGTAAAAAGTTTCAACTAGCATATCCAGAACTAGCATCATTGATTTCAAAATTGTGCTTCATCTGATGAAAGAGAAAAAAGATGAATATGTTTGAATAAGGATCAATTCATTCGCCTATTCCTCCACTACAGCTATTGTAGCGTTGCCCTTGCAAAGCCCTAATCAAAATGCTGACGGCCAATATTTTTCCTAGACTGCCCGAGAACTGAGGTCAATCGAGGCAGATCGAAACTGACCGCCTCGTTGACCTACGGTAGTATTTTTCTCTTTAAACACAGATAATGAAAAAATACATAAAAAATAATCAAGTAAATACAAATATTATCATAAATAGCCGACGAAATTTAGATTTTACAACAAAAGCACAGTAATTACCTTTGCGAAGAGTAAGCTGGTCAGCTTTGTAGCCGAAGAAGTCGAACAGAGCAACAAACTTTTGCCCACCACTATCTGACGGTGATTGTTCGCCATCGTTGACTATATTCTCATTCGATGACCACCGTTCTACCGGAAATGAATGTTGATTCAACGGTTCGCCTACAGGCTCCTCAGTGCTATAAACATCTGCAAAAAATGAAAATTTCAATATCTCATAGCTGATAAGATTATAAATTTTCTTGCAGAGAGAGATATTTTGCAGAGAAATGTGATTTAAAAAAAAAAATCTTCTCTCAGCACTCCACATAAGGCAGTTTTCAATTGGCAGCTGACAATTACACTACTCAGCCGATTTCACATAGCGGCAGTCGCCAAACAAAAATTATAATTTCATATTCTACGTTAATAAAATAACAGTACAGTGCAAAATTACCCAAGCTGACCTTTTTGAGAACCGCAATAAAGAATAAATTAAATGTTCAATCAAAAATATTCAAAAACAAAAAATTAAGCAAAAAAAAGAATATTAAGAAAGAATCTTGGGGAAAATATTGAATCAATCACTCCAGCTTGATTTTCAAGATAAAATTTACCCGGTTCAAGATTGAGCAACGCCGGATCCGGGAATGAGCAAGGCGGAGGCGGTAAATGAACGTGCTTCAGCGATGAATGACTAGCAAAACTGGCCGAATGCTTTCCCGCCTTGGCACCCATAGGTCCATTACCGGCGCACAATCGACCCAACGTATTTTTTCAAAGGCAACGCAGAACAGGAACTCAACTTTAAAGAGAACAGCAGAACTGAAGCTCAACGGCTGTCATTATGAAGGTTCGTGCAAAATTTATACAGTAAACCCAAATAAATGATAATGAAGGCTAAGCATTTAAAATGAACTGTGAATATGTAAAAAAAATTTTACAATAAAAATTTTAAAAAATGTCAACTAATTTAAAATTGTAAATATTTCGAGTTCTGATGTTAATTAATTTTATTTTATACATACTTAAATTTATTGATTTCTTAAAAATGAATCATTTATCGATTAAAATCTTTGCAAAAAATGTAAAGAAGAAACAAAAATTTTTACTAAATATTTTATTTTAGGAACAATTTTTTATTCGCACTAAAGCGTTTATTTTAGCAATCAATCAGATTGTACTGCAATTAATGTTGCAATATACATCACCTAAACTGTGATTTTTGCCTGATGTATCTATCATCTCTTTACTCTTTCTTATTGTTATATAAATTACTTAGTGTTGAGCAGTAATTTATAAAAATTCAAACTTTTCATTGATTATATAACATATTTTGAAAAAACTATAATATTTATTGCCTTTTTAATGAGCTTTTGCAAACTTCGTTGTTTGATTACTGTAATTTTTTTATTTATTCAATTAATACTTGATTAATTTCTTAATCTTTTATTTTTTTTCGGTTAACACTGTTATCTGAGAGAACATTCTCTGGAAACATTTAATTTAACCAGTGTTTTAGCATTTGAAAGTGCATAAATTTTGCTAAGATTTTTAATTTTGAAATAACATTACATACTTAACAAGTAAACGGAGCAAGCTATTTAATTTTAAAAAACATTGCCCTAGTTGTTGAAATTTTTCGAAAGCGGAAATGAATTTTTTATTCGTGAAGAATTTTCCAAACATTGATAACTGTATCAGTGGCAGTCAGTGATAAAGTTTTGGATATTTTTGAATTTAGAAAATAGATGCTTTTGTTATTTGCGTTGGATACTAGTTTTTGCCCAGCTTTCATAAGCATATATTTCAAATATTTACATCATTGTGTAGTCAATGAAAACTAAATATTGTTTTTTTTTATTAAAAAGAAGAATGAAAAACTATTTTATTATTTTTAAGCTTTATCATTACTAGTGCTTTCCGCATTCAGCGAGATATGCTACTTGATCACATTTTGAATTTTTTATCAATCAATTTAGTCGAAACAGCCAAAATGCAGTAAGTAGTTTTTTTCATTAACTAGCTTTTATTTGTACTAAGCACACGCTAATTTGATGGTTTGTTCTCTATATGAATGTTCATAATTGATTCTGTTAATAATGTTTGATTCAAATATTGATAAACCTATTGTCGATACTCAATATTTACATTCTTTGTGCTTTTTGTGCTAAAGAAGTTATAATTTTAATTATTTTTAGCATACATGACTGTCAGTTTATTGTATGTAGCTTTTTGAGGAGATGCCTATCTTCAATTCTTCTGCATTATTCAGTTTTTAACTAATTAATGTGAAGATGTGTGAAGATTTTTTTGAAGATCTGCTGAAAAATATAGGCAAATATCATATTGGCAAGTACTTTTACAAGTTTTCAGTTTTTAGTAACGAGAACAGTGGTAAAATTATTGATTTATATTTTTTTATTTTTAACTGTACATTACAAATACAATACATCACGAAATTAAACCAACAAAAGTCTACACTGTCTTGATTTTGCTCTTGCATGCATGAAATTGTTGCTTCTTTTATGCCTTTCCAATTATTTTTGAATTTCAATGTTGAATTTTTGTATAACTCTTTTTGAAATTCAAACTAAACACAATGTAGAGTAGTAAAATAGTACAAGTTCCATCTAAAATGATTATTTATGATTTTAATAGTTCTTTTGTAATAGTCATTTTATAATAGGTGTAATTATGGGAAGGTCAATTGAATTGGTAGTGACATTCTCATCATGAACGCAGTCATTAAAAAATAGCTGATGCACGCACGCAGCTATTTGGCAAACTTTTAAACTAAAAATACTCAGCAGCTTGTTAAACGTTATCTTTAAACTCCTAAAAATAGCTACATTTTAAATTAATAAGTATTATTTAAATTTGGAACAACTATTTTAAAAATTATTAATGCTTCACTTCGCAGCAGTCTGTTTCTTAGCAAAATTCTGTGAATACTAGCATATGCAACATACATGTGTGGCAACATAAGAAATAACTTTATAAATAACTTTTCCGATTGAGAATTACAAGATAAGGTTTTGTGAATATTTGACATGTATTATGTAATAACGTGAAAAATAAAACTTATTCTGTTTCATAACTTTCTACAAAATACTGGCATGAAAATCATAAGTATGTATGTATTATTTCCAAATCATTGACAGTATTCATCAGTTTCACTTAATTAAACATATTTTAAAGTTTCTGGAATTATTTCATTCAACTTATAGCTCATCTTATTATTTTAGCTGGAATAAATGCAGATTATGTTCGCGCACTCAATTTTTACAGTAATGTAACTTGACAATTAATTACGGTAAAAAAGTACAAAGTGACAAACTTTGATGTTTTTTCTCTGTTTGTTCATTTTTTTTGTCTAGCGTTCAAAATGTCACAACAAAATCAAAATTCGTTCATACAAACATTTCCTTTACCGCCGAGACCGTTGAATTCAAATGGCAATAATCTTGATCCGAACTATGCTTATCCGCAAGGGATTGGCCAGAGTTCCGTTTCAAGCCCTATACAATCGTTAGTAAACAGCTTCGGTAGTCGCAGAGAAGTGCCATCACCGTCGCCGGCCTCTGTGTCAGAAACGACTAGTGAGTTATGAAATGAGGGACAATTAATGTGTTTTATGCAAATTTTTGTTGAATTACATAGACGTAGCCCCAGGAAAAACTACTCAGGCCGACGATTCACAACAGGAACATCATGCAGAACGTGAAGCTTGGCCTGCGCAGGGAAGCAAAACATTTAACGTTAATCCATTTTTTGCCTTCAGCATGTCGCAAATTTTGCAAAGCAACGACGAGTGTGGTCCACTAGCACTTTGCATTATTGGACGTGATTTAACTCGTGAAGTAATCAACAGGACATGTGATATATGTTGCACATTGAAATCACTCCAGGTTAATCATTTTTTATTTATACTGATTTAATTGATCCTATTTAATTGCTTTTTTCAGTTACCAACTGCTCCTGAAGCTATAAAACAGCACCAAGATAAACTGCAAAGAATCAATGAATCACTTAAACAAGTGAATATTATTTTGGAGCGACTAGAAGTCATTGATAGAAAAGTTTCAGATTATCGAAAAGAGCTTTTACCTGCCGATGCAGAAGATCATCTTCAGGTCTTTATTTTTGTAAACTTATGTTAAATTGTTTGCAATTATCAGTTTTTTCAGGATCTTGTAATTTATAATGGAAAAAATGAATGGCTGCGTAAACTTACTGAAGAACGCAAAAGCAGAGAAGTTTTTACACAAACGAAACAGCAGTACGATGAAGTGAAAAAAGAATTGGAAAAGCAGTGTGAACTTTTACACCAAAATATACAATTTTTTAGGGATCTCATTATGAATATTTCGCTATTAATAGATGAAAATCAATCGCGCTGAACATTATCGTAATATTTCTGTTAATAAAGTGTGTTAATTAAAGTGTTCAAGCATTATTAATGAAATGAAAGTGAAATGTAATATTTGGAATTTTTCAAAAAAAGTTCTTTGTTCGATTTGCAAAGAACTATTTATATAAGTAATTGTGACAGTACTGAGATTCTCTCAATTGGCTAAAAACTGAACTGAATTGATTTTGTGCAAATAAAATTTTAATTTCAATAAAGATATTACATTTTATTGTGTGCATTGCATACAACACTTGTGGATGCAATACTTCATTTTCATTATTTTGTAACTTTGAAGTTTTTTTCAGAAATTTGCTTTATATCACAAATATAAATTTTTTAGCAATGTTCACTTTATTAAATTGTATTTGAGCAAAATTTATTGTTGTTATTGTTGTATAAACTGTTGTTGTTGTAAATAAAAATTTAAACATATCTTTCAATAAGGTTACTGTAGTGTTTGGTGAAAAAGTACATTCTGTGGTGACTGACCGTGAGTGAGAAGCTGATATATTATTTGAAAGGATCTTCCGTTAATATCTGGAAATGTTTCCTTCAAAATCAATAGAATCGACAATTCGTTACTTGCTGCAGCACCAACTCGCTGCTAATAATTCATCCTTCATGAAGGTCAGCGCGCCATCATCTTCTGCGGGATCGTTTAACTTTTGCCCTTTGAAATTAGCACAAGTTGATCCTAGAGAATTTGGTTTATGTGTTAAGCCATACATTGCCAGCTCTGACGATATTCACATACCGTTTCGACGACCGTTTTTTTCCTGTACGAATTCTCTCATTAATCACGATTATAATTCATATTTTATACCAATAATTCGCAATTTGTCATCTAAAAAATCAAAGAACGATAGTGTAAATGAATCTCTGGTCAAGAGGCGAGTTTCATTCAACTTTAGTGCCGTGTATTCTCAGGTGGTTAATCAGTGTTCTTCTACTGAGAAAAGTCCTACACATTATTTTGAAAGAGGAAAGCCAAATTGGGATCAACTGCAGCACGTTATTTACCGTTTGAATGAGACGGTGATTTTGTTGTTTTATTTAAATAATTTTTCACTTGCATTATAAATCTACTGAAAGATGTAAGTTTTCAATGTGGATAAATTTATTAGGTTCCGACGTTTTTTCTTCGTCAACTGGATTACACATTTTACAGCGATGACGTATTGTTTTTGAATCGTATTTGCGGCAGTGAAGTCAAGTAAATAAATCTTTATTTCCTTATGAGAATATGCTTGTTTTCTGTTTTCAATAATTTCATTTTTAGGGGTTTACGAAATTACTGGTTGCATTTAGCTACTTTAAGCCTACTTTCTCGCATACCTTGTCCATACATAGAGATGAAAGTAAGTGACGAACTGTATACTTCTGCGATTTTTGTTTAATTTATGTATAATTTGTACATATACACGTGTTGTACATTTTGTTCCTAAAGTAAGAACAAAAAATTCGTACTTTATAATAAAGTTCTTCTGTACAACTTTTTATCATATACAAGTTATTTAAGAAGAAATTTTTTTGCTGCTCTAGATGTCTCAGAATTGTACTGCGTCATGTTGTATATTTATATTTGTAGTTCATGTTATTGACATGCTACACAAATAAGTCAATGAACTGAGTACAGGTATATCAGATAAATATTCATATACGCACTTTAAACTACAGTAAGTTTATTGTGTTTTTAATAGGTTAAGTTTTATTAGAAAAAAATGTAGAGGATGAAAATTATTACTGTTTGATAATGAAAAAAAAGTGACAAAATGTTGTTTTTTACTTTTTAAATGTGTAAAAATGTATGCTTATTGTAAGAGTTGTAAGCTTTCAGAAGCAAAGGAATTTCCTTTTCATAAGAATTTGCGTTCGATGTTTGCAGTGGTTTTGATTCAACATTGTGCGACTTGAAAATTTCATTTTACGAGTTTCAGTTGAATTTGAGTTTACAGATTGTTTATTTTGTGTATATGTCAACAACGTGACTGTAAAAATAACGATATTATATAATGGGCATATGGCAATGTTTGATGTTAATTTTTGTCATCAAGTGGTGTCGTAAGTGATTCAAATTTGAATTGGAAATCAAGGAAATTGTTGTTAGAAATTTTATAAATTGAAATAAATTTTATATTTGAAAAGAAAATGTTGTTTTATCAGTTACTGAATAACTTTTTTTAATAACTTATTGTTTAAGATTTTGAATTGTATGCCAGTTGTGGAAGAAGGGTCAGTTCATTTGCGATGGCGAGTGCTTTATCTGACTGTACCTGAGTTTCTTTATGTTGTTGTACGTGAGCGAAGTGCAGATATTGAAACGATGCGCAAAAACGCCAGGTTTATTTCAATATTTATGCATTATTTAATGAAATCAGTTTTACATGTTACATTGATTTAAGATGGTTTGACGGATTTTCTCACTTTTACGTTGGATCCGACGGCCTTGTTTACAAACACGTTGCAGACAGGGTATGTGATTTTTAATATGTATTATTATTATGGTTTTTGTATATCAATTGAATTTTTGTATGCGCTCAATTTTTCAGAATGATCAACTTGTAATAATTGTTTGTTTATTATATTATATTCTTAGGTGATGCGCGATCCGGAAGAGATAGCAACAAATTCCAAACGAGTTGGCTTATTGAATAGACTACTCGGTTCGAGTGCAAGGTCTCCTGTATTTTGAAATCAAGCAATTTCTACTTTTGTTCAAAATACTGCTTTACTGTTTTGTTCAAAAAGTACTATTTACTTTTTGCATTTTTTTGTTTTGTTTTTTCCAAGAGCTTTAGGTAAATTGTGCAATTAAAAATGGCCATATGTTTGTCAACATAGTTTTTGTCATATGAATTCAGATGAATTATACTGGTAGCTTTTAAGCTATATATATGATGATGATGATGTTTTGTATGTTGATGATAATATTCAGTTGTTAATTTTGAAATGTGATTTTATAGATTGTAAAATTTGGAAACAATTTAATTTGGTTACAGAAACGAAAAGTTTACAAAAATACACGTGTGTAAATGTGTAATATAATAAGTTGTTTGTTCATTGATGATGATGTGGCAGAGAGAAGATGTTTTTAGAGGATGAATGTTATCTTTGAATGCTTCACCAATGGCAACAAAAGTGGCTGATTCGACAAACGGTGTACGTTGTCGTGCTGAAGATTTGGTGGATAGTTATGGCTTGTCTATACAATTGATATTAGCCACCATGGCATTCGCTTCGTTGATTGTGAAGCGTCTTCTCGAGCCCAGGCAGACTAGACGCCCGTGGACAATTTGGTTCTTCGACACATCCAAACAAGCGGTCGGCTCGTCAGTAATACACGCAATGAATATTGTCCTGGCTGGCGTGTTTCGTGGTGATCCTTGTACATGGTATTTTGTCAGCTTCCTGCTCGACTCTACACTGGGCTTGTTGATCATCTATACAGGAGTGAAATTGGTCACTGCCGCGGCTTCGTGTCGCAAGGACTGGTCAACGCTGAGGTTCGGAGAATACGGTGACCCACCCCAATGCAGACCTTGGTTGCATCAGTGTTTGGCTTTTGTTATTTTATCTGTGATTGAGAAGTTCTTTGTCACATTGCTGCTGTTGATGCGATTCTGGAAATCGGTTCGTGAAATAGCGCTCAGTCCTATACGTAATCCCAAAGTCGAAGTGACTTTAGTTATACTGGTGTTTCCATTTTTGATCAACACAATCATGTTCTGGGTGGTGGATAATTTTACGATGAAACGTCGAGCTGTGTCGAAAAAGTTCAATTCCAATAATGGTAATAATCTTATTATTGCTAATAATAGCAGTAGCAGCAGCAGCAGTGGTATACGACGAGTACATGACGAAAGTGCAGTGAAACTTTTAGATGAATACGACAATTCACAGCAAAGTGATGCGTTGACGCTTTTTCCAGCTGACAACATTTTGCAGCATCGAAATTCTTCAGTCGAATTTTGAATCACTTCTTCTTTTTAATAATTTTAATATGTATTTGTTTGTTTTTTTAATATTTAAATACAACAGTAGCGACTGGGTCGCTTTTTTGTCGTTGATTCGTGCCTTTTGGTTTGAACGAAGTAAATTTCTTATTTTTTATTCTCCAAACTTGTATCACTTTCTCCACACTGATAATATTCATTGATACGGTGGATTTATTTGTTTATATAATTGTAAAATATTTTTTTTATTTACATTGTTGCAGACGTTAGCTGGTATTGTTTTTTTCTTCATACGCTTCAATTTGGACACTAAAAGTTCAACCATCATGGCCAGTTCATTATTTCAAGTATCAAAATTGTTTCCATTGTTTTGAATATTACTTTTTTTTTTAATATTTTTTTTTCTAAATAATTTCAGTCTTGGAGACGTTTGGTGTTTTTTGATCGACAATTGATTGCGGATGTTGAAAATACTGACGAATCTTTCACAGAATTTAAGGTGAAATTTGAAAGAAAATATTAATAATTTTATTAATTCTTCTATTCAGGATCTCAACATTGCATGCGTTGCTTGGAAAAATAATCGCGTTTTTATTGGCGAAGTGGACGGTGGTGTGCACATGTACGACAAAGATTTCAACGACACTTATTTCAAAGCTTACAAAGTTAGCTTGTCATTGTTGTACTGTCCAAGAAGTAGTGATTCGCTTGTTTCCATTGGTGTGCGTTATTTTGTGCATTTGTTTTTTTTTCTCCATTATCAATTTTAATAATTATTTATTTCAAAATTAGGAAGATGACAACGGTGTGAATCCGTATTTGAAAGTTTGGCTTTTGGACAAATTGGACAAGCAAGGCAAACCTTTTGCTGTGCGTTGTTCCAAGACGAGTCCTGGAAATCGTCCAGTTAAAGTGCTGCTTTGAATTATTATTATTATTTTTTAAAAAATTAAAAATTTTACTTTTCATTTCTAAGGTTACCAGTGTTGCGGTGGATTCTTCTGGTCAGCTAATGGTCGTCGGCTTCGAAGATTCTAGCATTCTTTTATACCGAGGCGATGTTTGCAAGGAAAAGTCTGTTGGAAGAGATTTGAATTCATATTTTTTATAAATATGAACGAATTTTTGATTTTAATAAGGCAACCGAAAAGTCAGCTTATCAGAGATGGTTCGACGTGCGCTTCAGAAGGCTCCATAGTTGGCATGGAATTGTGCGATCATTCTTCACAGGCAGTGATTCTGTATGTGGTCACTACGAGATTTACGTTTTCATTTACGATCAGCTTCAAAGAGAAAGATATAACAAAAGTGAATAATGATCATTGTATTATTTTAATTATTTTATTCCTCTTTTTGTAGACAGTTTTGGAAATGGAAGGTTTGCTTGTGCGTAGATGCTGGGCACTTGCTGGAGAAGAGCTGAAAAATCAGTTTGTTATCGCTCGAAAAATGGGCGTCTACTTTTACCAGCCTGAAGAAAAAGGTGGTTGTCAAATTTTTCGTGGAAACAAAAAAATTCTTCTCTCCCATGGTCCTTACTTGATCGTCGTCTCTGAACTTTCTGTCAAGTAATTGATGATTGAAATTTGAAAAGATTTCAAGACAAAAAAAGTATTAATTAATCTTATTCCTTGTATAAATCAATCAGTAATGAAATCAACGACGACAAAGTCACGTTGACCGTCTATGATATGCAAAACTCTTTCATAGGTATAATATTGAAATTATATAAAGTTTTCTTTTACTGAAATTTTATTTTATTGCTGCTTTTAGCTTATGAAGCATCGTTCCCGGATATTAGTGAAGTTTTCATTGCTTGGAATTTTATATTCATACTGTGTATGGAATCTGGAAAATTGTTCCGTTTGAAAGAAATGAGCATTGAATCGCAATTGGATATTTTGTTTCGAAAAAATTTGTTCGACCTGGCAATCAAGTGAATATATAATATTAATAATAATAATCAGTGACAATTTGTATCTGAAATTTTTAATATTGTCAATTGATTCAATCAATTTAGAGTATCAGAGAGAAACAATGTCAGCAAAAAACAACTGTCGAATATTTATCAATTTTACGGGGACTATTTTTACAAGTGAGATATATGCAGTTTGCTTTTTTTTTTCTTCTCTTTGTGTTTGCAGTGATTTGAATTGAGTTGAATTGTTGAAAAATAGAAAGCGAGATTATTCCAACGCGCTCAAGCAATACATGAGAACCATAGGCACGTTGGATACTTCTTATGTGATTCGAAAGGTGAGAGGGGATATTTAAATAAATTGAAAAACAAATTGATAGGATTGTTTTTCTATTGTTTTGTTTGATTGTGTTTTAAATTTTAGCTTCTTGATGCGCATCGAATTGAAAATTTGGCCGAATATTTGGAAGCAGTTTTCCAAGCCAAACTTGGCACCGTTGACCACTCCAATGTACTGCTCTCCTGTTATATCAAGATGAATGCAATTGACAAAATCAACTCGTTTATTCAGGTGAATTTTTGAATCAAAAAGAAAAATTATAATAAGAATAATAATTGTTTTCTCTCTTTGAGAACAAAGAAACCGTTGCACCGTTGGATGTTGAAGCTGCGGTGAAGCTGTTTCGAAAGTTTGGTCTTTACAGGCAAGCAGCTTTTTTGACAAAGCGTCACGGTTATCCGAAACGTTGCTTGGACTTGCTCGTGTCGGATTTGAAAGATTTCAAGCAAGCAATCAATTACATCTCTTCATTGGAATCGGATGTGGTATGGAAGCAATTTTATGAATATTATCGTTTCAAATTTCTTGTTTTTTTTTGAAATTTTACTCCAGATATTCTCATATTTTGCAGATAGCTGAATTTTTTACTCGCTATTCGAAATTGTTGTTGGAAAACGTTCCTGAAGAAACGATGGCACTGCTTGGAGAAATTTGTGTGTACTTTTTTTTTTGTATTTTATTCTTATTTTTAATATTGAAAAATTGTTCCAGTGAAACGAGATGGATGTTCAGAAGTGGAAACTGAAAAAAGCTGGGTTCAGTCTGTTGTGCTTCGTCTGATTGCTTATCCGGATCGTTTGGAAGCATTTTTGGAACAATCGTTGATGGTAATAACTTTTCGTTCTTCTTCTTCTTCTTCACTTCAATATTCACTCAATTGATTGATACTTTATCATTTGTGAACAGGCAAATAAAGTCGACGTGAAATTGTACAATTTGTTACTTTATACTTATTTGCGACGATATTCTTCGACCATGGACAATGGTCCTGCTAAAGAACAAATATCCCGAAAGATTGATCAATTATTGAAAAACATTTCTGTAAGCAAATTAATTGTTCATTAAATTTAATTTTTACTTGATTAAAAAAGTTTATTTTTTTTTCTCTCTCCCTATTTTTCAACCAGACTGACAACCAATCATTGTTAGAAGCGCTTCGGTTTTGTTACCAATGGGCATATCATCCAGGCATATTGTACTTGCTTGAACGTCAGAAAATGTATTCCCATCTATTGAAGCATCAGATATTTTTGAAAGATTATGACGCTGTGATCAATGCTTGCCTGAAATATGGGTAAATTGAATGTTTGTAAAAATTTCTATTTAAATCTTCTGTTGGATTGTTGGTATCAAATGACTGACTTCAGCAGAGTTGCTGTTTTATTTTTATATCCACTCACTCATACTCACATGATGGTTCACTGAAATGAAGTTTTCTTTTTTTTTCTTTTTACATGAAAACATCTTTACAAGATAAAAATAAGCAAATTTTAAAGTGCTTTTTCTAGTCATAATTAATGTCCATTTTTGGATTGTTCGTGTCTGAATTGATCCCAATTGCTGAAATTTTGCTATGAGCAAATTTTCGTTTTGTGAATATCCGTTACGGTTCAGGTGTTCACCGTCAGTTAATAGTAATTATGCAGTATGGTTGATTCTCACTATTTTCCTACTATTTGCAATGCATAGTTGGTGAAAATGCGTGAGCAACAAAACTGCATTTTAAAAATGAGATACACAGTGAAGTTGCACAGACCTTCTTCGGATTTTCTAACAGTCAGAGATTAGCAGCCTTTTTTAACAGCCAACTCATCAACATTGCTGATTTCAACAGTATACATACCTTTGAAACCTGGTAGATGTGGCATAAAGATATAAGATATACTTCCCCTGCAATCCAACAGAGGGTTAAAGTTAATATGTGTTATGATTGGTTTTATTATCTTTTGCAACTCCCTCTCGCGGTATAATTTCTGCATTCTGTTGCAGTGATCGAAAAAGTGGTGATAGGACGTTGTGGAGTTTTGCGTTGCAATATTTCAGCGAAGATCCAACAATTGCTGAAGAATATGTGAAAAAGTTATTGACCAGCAGTGAATTGACCGGAGACGTTCATCCAATGCTTGCCGTGCAAACTCTGGCGAAAAGCAAAACGTTGACATTTGCATGCATCAAAGTGGGCAGTTGTGGTCATTTGCCTGCATGTTTTGTTGTTAGCTTGGTGTGTTTTTCAGGATTTTTTGTCCCACTGGGTGGACAAGGAAAGCAAGTCGATTGAAATGGACGAACAAGATTCACTGCGTCTTTGCAATGAAATTAAACGCACCGAAGCAATTATTGACGACATACAGAAAAAGTTGGTTTCATTTTTTTTTCTTTTGCATTTTTCATAAGATTGTCTAAATTTGCAAAAATTTATTACAGCGCTCAGATTTTTCAAATGTCCAAATGTACTGCTTGTGATATTATTCTTGAAACACCGACAGTTCACTTTCTTTGCAAGCATTCTTATCATCAGCAGTAATAATTGGATTTTTTTTTGGTTCTTTGCACATCTACTAATCTACTGGAATCCACGTTTTCATGTTTTCTTCTTTTAGTTGCTTTGAAAATTACGCTGAAAGTGAAGCCGAATGTCCAGTATGCCTTCTAGATAAAAAGTAAACTTGGCATTTTTTAAATCTCAGTTTTTTTTATTTATTCTGTTAACATATCACTGAGAAAAATAATAAATAAATAAATATATATATATACAACTTTGAAATTAGTTTTCAGCTTTAGAAAAAGCAACATTATTGAGGTTTTTTTGGTTTAAGTTTTACTTCATTGAAAATATGATTTACTAGTAAATGGAAGTAAAAAATTGATGAAATAATGAAAAAGAATCAGCAATCAATGCATTTTCATTTGATATAGTGTTATCGAAATCTTTATTTAGGCGGTTTCAAAATCAGTGCAAAACTGACAACAGTACATCATCAGAAGCATTGAATCACAATTTTAAGGAAGAAGTGAGTTCTTTATTTTTTGAATATTTTTTTATATACACAATTTATAGAATAATTCTTTTTAAGCTTATTAATACAGATAACGTTATTGAAACTTTAACTTCATATTTTGGGAAAACATTGTTTCCTGACAAGAATGCTGAAGTGGAAAATTGTGAAATTCGTCAGCAGAATACTTCAAAATCTGTACAGTCGTTGAATCCGTTCGAATTTGAAAGTGATGATTAAAGCTGAAGAGCCAGGTTCATTCTGAAATTCACCGCTTATTCGATGCATTTATTGTTGGTTTAGTGATATAATTTAGCGTTTCAATTTGATCAATAAAGGTCTTATAGGTAAAGTTTTTTTGCTATTCATTTCTGCATGATGATCACTTCACTGTTTAATGCATGAAAGTTCCAATTTTCGATATTTTAATATTGAAATTAAAAGTGATTCTTAAAAATAATTCACCTGCGATTAGTATTGTTTCAAAACTTTTGATGAGCATTTAATTATTTTTTTATTACGTTGAATTTTATTCAAAAAAACACCAATGCTCAAACACTTTTTTGTTGGCAAAATATTTTTTCAAGCTACCGTATAAACATGACAACGTGATTTTCATTCAGTTTTATACAGTATGGCATGCATATCCTATTGCCTTAATGTGGTAAATTCAATTTTTTTACTTCAAAATGTTTTTTATTCAGGCAGGTCATCGACAAGGCATGCATGTCAACATATTTGTGAATCACTTTTTGTTCACTTTGTTTGGTAATTTAGAAAAGAAGCTGCATTCTTTTTTTTATTTAAATTGGCGTACTGGTTTCGGTCGTTTACTGTTACAATTCGAGAAATTGAAACACATTTAAGCACAAACATTAGAGAAAACATTTATTTTGGTAAAAATTCAAAATACAATCCAAGATAGTTGATTTTGGTTGCACAGAAATTATAATGAACAGTATTCGTTGAGATAATTTCCAAAGAACGTGAAACAAAAATGTAGCCTTGCAAAAGTTAAGAATTGAAATTCACCTCATGCAAACGTTGAACAAAATGAATTGCAATGTTATGGTTTAAAAATGCAAATTTCAATAACATGATAAAAATAAACTGCTGCACTTTCTATATCAAGGAGAAACTTTAAATTTTTTAACACGACTGACGAATGGACTCTCTTTCACATAAAACCTTAAAGGTTTCTGCGACCATTCTTCAGCATAATCAATACCGATTCTAGGTGAGCTGAGAATTTCGAACGATTCACCTGGAGTGATACTGTCCGCAAAATACAGTTCATTTGATTTGCACAAATTTACTTTGTTAAATTTTTGCTTCGTTATGCCGAATGCCTGACAAAGCTTGCTTGGACCATTGCACAAGTCTACCGTTTTAATCGAGGCATTTGAGCTGCGCTTTCTGCTATTATTTAATCGAAGTTTCTGAATAGCTTCAACGTTAAGCAACGGGCAAGCAGCCCGAAGAAGTACTGCTGCTCCTTCACCACCTGTGGAAATGTTCACACACTGATACATGCCATATATATTGTAAACGTAAGCAGTGCCGGGTTCCATAAACATGGCCTCGTTGCGATCAGTTCGACGACCCTGGTATGAATGTGCCGCTTTGTCTTCAACGCCGAGATAAGCTTCAACCTCGACAATCTTGCCAGCAAAAATTTCCTTGTCATTTCCCAGCTTCATCTCTCTCACAAGTAGTTTACCCAGAAGTGATTTTGCTACTGTTTCACATGGTCGATCGAAGAACTCAACACCTAAGCGATTCATTTTTCGGAATTAATCATTAAAAGGCAAATTCGTGATAAATCAAACACTGTGTGCAGAAAGTTAAAATAATCGTTCATGAGCGCTTTTTATTACAGTATGAAACGTTCAAGCATAATATCGAAATTGATAAAAATACAACAACGAAAATTTTTGTGAAGTAAATTTTTGTAAAGTTTCCAGTGTATAAAAATGCGTAATTCGTCAACCACGTTAGAGCTGAATGATTTCAATTCTTGATTGAACTTGTTGAATATTTTTGCTATGTAATTGTATCTGTATATCAAAAAGGGTTTCAAACTGTAACAGCGTCTGTGTTATTTTCAGTAGTGTTGTGTTTTGGGGTTACTAACTCCACGTTAATGAATGTTTTTACTCAATAAAATTTACAAGTCACAAGTACAGTAATAATGATGTGCGAGTAATATTGTGGTGGTACAGTAAACGATTGGTATACAAACACTCCTCCCCACTTTAAGTAAAGATAGCCTTCATTTTATCTCTCGCGGTCGAATTTGATCAGCGTGTCGTTTCCAGATCAGGCCAATTTCGGTGCGAACGATGTAGAGTAGTCGACCGATTCTTTTAACGATCTTCGCTTTTGCCAATTTGTTCTGTTGGTTGTAACATCTAACGAATACGTGGTCGTCTACTTTGAATTCTCTGTGTGGTGGTGTGACTTTCCGTTTTGCTATTTCCGTATTGTTCGGCAACTGATAATCATACTGGGCCTTGTCTAGCAGGCGATGTAATGGTTCTGCTGCTTCAGCTTTGTTTGCTAGAAAATTATGGTAAAAATTCAACAAACCCGAGAACGCTTGTAAGTTCCTGCTTGTTCTTTGGTCGTGGGGCCTTGTGGATGGCTTCCACCTTCTCTTCGGACGGATGGATTCCTTCAGCGTCGATTCGATATCCAACGAACTCTACACTGTTGCTCACAAAGACGCATTTTTCACGGTTCAGGCGGATTCCCGCGTTGCGCAGACGGTCGAACACTCGTCTTAAAACTTCTAACAGTTCATGTTGTGAGTCCGCAACAATTAGCATATCGTCGAAATACGGTACAACACCATCTAAGTTAGCTAGCAACGAGTCCATGAAACGCTGGAAGATCCCAGGCGCTGAAGCAATGCCGAATTGGAGTCGTTTCGCTTTAAAAGCTCCTTTATGTGTTATTATCGTCTGTAGCTCAGCCGAAGCTTCGTCGACTTCTTGCTGCTGATACGCTTGCGCTAGACCTAATTTGGCGAAAATTCTTCCCTTTTTTAGTGTTGCCAAGATATCGTTAACAGCTGGTATTTGGTATAGGTCCTTCCGTAACGCTTTATTCACTCTGCACTTATAATGCGTCCATCACTCTTAATGACCGGTACAATCGGCGTAGTCCATGCCATATGTTGGACAGGCTCCAAAATGCTTTGCTCCACAAATCGGTCCAGGTCCTATGATATACGATCTTTGAGTGCAAATGACACTCGCCTGGCGTTCATCTGGATCGGTGGTATGGATCCGTCGGTATGGAGTACCACTGGTGGTCCTTTCACAGTATCCAGGGTGTCAGAGAAAAATTCAGCATACTCTTCGATCAGATCTTGTACTGAACGTGTCGGCGCTACGCTATGTACCCCAGCAAGTCGGATGGCCAATGGCTTGAACCAATTTCTCCCCAGCAGAGTACGGCGCGGTCCCTTAACGACCACAACTGGCAGTGACCCAGTGAATGAACTGAATTTGACCGGATCGCACCTAATACCTCGACTTCGCCCCTTTGGAAGTCTCTCAGTAATGAGTGGAAAGGTTCTAGATGGCGTTGATAAGGGAGACAGACAAGTTTGAATGTATGCTCCGAGATGATGGTCAAGGATGCTCTTGAGTCCACATGCATTGGGATGACAACATTGTTTAGTGTAACGTAGACGTCTGGAAACGGCAAGGTTCCGATCACTTGATTGGAAGCGGTTAGTCAGTTGATTCTATATTCCTCCTCTTCGACGGCGATTGAGTTAGTAGCATACCGGTTGGGTTTCGCAGCTCCTTTCTTCACAGTGGATTGTGATTTCGCTCTACAAACGCGCTCGATGTGACCTAAACGCTTGCAAAAATTGCAGCTGACGTTCTTGAAACGGCAAATGTTCTGTGCGTGTGCTCCACCACATCTATAACACGGCTTGAGTGATTGTGGTTGAGGGCTCTCCTGTTGTCGGCCAATATTTCGCATCGAGCTGTTACGGTCACTTTTCTTCTGGGTTACGAGCTGCTCTTCCGTCGTGGCTGCTGGGTTCGTTGCTGGAATGTCAGATACCTGAGAGGTCGCTGCTTCTGCTGACAGTGCACGCTCAAAGGCCTTTGCAAAAGTCAGTTCTCCGTCAGTTAACAGTTGCTTTTGAAGGTCTCTGTCACGCAAGCCGCATACGAGTTGGTCTCTCAGTCGAGATTCTAACGTTTCACCAAAGTTGCAGTGCTGTGCGAGATGGCGAAGCTCTGTTACATAAGCCACAACTCCTTCACCCGGTTGTTGTAGCCGTCGTTGGTACAGAAAGCGTTGATAAACTTCCGAAAGTCTCGGCATGAAGTGATTTCTCAATAACATCATAACTTCATCGAATGTTTTCGAAGAAGGGGGGTCCGGCGATGTCAATGATTTTATAATTCTATACGTTTTCGTGCCGCATACACTGCATAGTACAGCCAGTCTTCTAGGGCCTTCACGGATGGAGTTCGCTTCCAGGAAGAATACTAAGCGCTCGGAATATTCTTCCCAACCTGCCGGATTTGAAATGTCAAACTCTTCAAAGTGGGTTATCGTTTTCATGTCAGTAGTTGTGTTCACGAGGTTATTAAGCACGGTGAACTCGTTGTTCGGATGATGCTGCTCTCCGTCAAGCTCTTGCAACGGTCCATTTATAGCTCTCAACGATGTGAATTCGAACCCCATCCTCGTCGCCACTGTTGTGTTTTGGGGTTACTAACTCCGCGTTACGTAATGTTCTTTACTCAATAATAACTTACAAGTCACAAGTACAGTAATAATGATATGCAAGTAATATTGTGGTGGTACAGTAAAGGATTGGTGCAAAGTATTGCATTTGTACAAGTAGTAGTATTGCATTTGTTTGTGTGTGCGTGTCATCTTGCCGATTGTGTGTGATAGTTTCTTCATTTTTGTATATTATTTGTTTGTATAAAATAGTGTTTGTTGAATAAATTTTCATACAAATACTATTTAACCGACTCATAAAACAGTTGCTCTAGCGGTGATCTGTATAAAGAGGAGAAATTCGCCTGCTCCTATCTGAGTGGAAACCAGCGAACACCGAGTAAAACTACTCAATTGAAGAGCGCACACTCAGGAAACGAAATCTGAGCATCATTATAGAAAGCGAGTTTTAATAGACAACAGAACTGCCTGCCCAACATGTGCATATAAATTACTTGCGTTAAATTGAAATTAAATAAATTTGAAAATATACAAACGTTTTAATTACGCGTAAACATCGAATCATATAACAGAACATTTACAAGGCAAATTTTTTTTACTAATTACTTAATTCGCATTTGTACCTGCATTTTATTTTATTGCTTTTCTCATGCGTTGTTTTTTATATTTGACTTTTCAGATAGTTTTAGTTGATAAATGTTATGCTGTGTCATGATAACTGCTATTTTTTGTACTTATTTTTTTATATTATATATTTATTCATTCAGTTTAAAAACTTCATATTTGATTTTTGCAATTTGTACTTTCTTTATTTACACACAGCTTTGTCCAGTTTAAATGTTGTTTTCATTTTCAGTTATTTTTTTATCTGTACCGATAAATTCACATTTAAAAATTTACGTTAAACTAAATTACTTTCAATTATTTATGACCACATTTTTTATAGTGATTTTCATTTAACCAATCTCTGCTATTTGGTAATCCTTTTATGGATGGTGAATTTATTTATTGTTGACGTTGAAAGTGATTGGATAAAATGAGTACAGCTTTGCCAAATGCTTTGTCGGCTAAGTACAGAAAGTAATTTGTGATGAATTGTTATAATTATTGCAATGCAATTGTCATGTGCATTCAGTTCATTTGCTTACACAACCATCAAAGATCGACTTCCAGTAATTTTGACAAAAGTGATTGATTCTTTGCATTGTTCGCGATGTCAGTTTGCTAGTACTGATAATCAGCAGGTACGTTGCATGGATTTGTTTTGTTTTTTTTTAATAAAGTTATTTTAACCAAGATTTACGTTTTATAAATTGATAGGCTGTTTTATTATGATCTATAATATTTAGGAGAAATTTACATTTATTTAAATAAGTAAGCATATATATTATTATAGGAAGGGAGTATCGACTGCGTACGTCAAGCGATTGGTCATTTGTCAGAGTTGCGTTATAAACTGTCTACAGACAAGCCATTGGCAAATATTGAAGACAATCTGAATGATGCATTGATGTGGAATAACAGCTTGTCGGAGTACCGTAGCAAGGTTAGTGAAAAACGGAGATTCACGTGAATTTAACTTCAATTTATGGTTGATATTTTAATTTCTTCAGTATAATTTGGATCCAACATGGTTCACTGCTCCATGGCTTCTGTGCGAATGTTATTTTTATCGAAAAATATGGGAAATTATTCACACAAAGTTTGTCATATTCAGCGATGAGTGAAAAAAAAATTACCGAGTTCAAGTGTTTTACAGTTTGCCAATCAAAGATTGGGATCCATTTGCGAAACATAAAGAGCAAGGCTGGTTGTCCACCTATGCAACGATTGAATCGTTAGCCAAAATGTTCAGCGAAATGATGCTGTCGTTTTGTAAGTGCGCTTCGTTGGAACAAGCGCGACTGCACGTCGAAGAGATTGTTCAGGTTTGTCTTTTATGTTAATTTCTCAGGACTTTGTCATTCTACCAGGTTTTGTTTGCTTTCAGTTTGCTCTTTGGGGAAACAAATGTGACTTGTCTTTGTCTTGTGGAGAAGCGGTGCATGAAGCTAAAGCTTCGGATATGCTTTTTTTAAAAAAGCTTGAAAAATTCATTTTGATCAACAATATGCCGGCTTTGTTTTCCTATTTGCAACGATCATCCATGAAACCGAATAGCACCGTCGACATAATATTGGACAATGTTGGCTTGGAACTTTTCGCTGATCTGTGTCTTGCCGATACTTTGCTTCAGCTGAAATTGGCATCTAAGGTTCGCTTTCATGCAAAATCATTCCCATATTTTGTCTCCGATACAACTGAAGAGGACTTTTTATTGACATTGAATAATTTGAAGTATTTTTGCTGACAAATTGTAAACGTTGCACAAATTTCAACTTGTCTTACGTACTCTTTTTAGCAATCAGCAAGATAGTAACGTTAAGCAGCTGAGTTCGAGATGGTCCACTTTTTTGAAGAATGGAACATTTGTGTTGACCAAACATACCTTCTGGACATCACCGTATGCATACTACGAAATGCGGCGTATCGCACCGGATTTGTATGAAGAACTTGAAAAGTCAAACTTGCTTATTTTTAAAGGCGACTTGAACTACCGTAAGTTGGTTGGTGATTTGAATTGGCCACCAACGACGCCATTTGAGCAAGCTTTAATCGGATTCAAACCTTGCCCTATTCTTGCCCTTCGAACTGTAAAAGCAGATACTATAGCTGGTTTGAAACCGGGCCAAAGTGAACAGTTGACAGCGACCGATCGACATTGGATGATATCTGGTGAATATGGTATTATTCAGTTTTATGACAGTGCGTCGTGACAACAGATTTTTTTCAAGTACACGATTTTATTTATTTATAATTTACATATATATTTTATTTATTTATTTGTATAAGGTTTAGAATTGGATTGTCTGCACTAATTCATATGTAATTTTTAACAACGACTAAATTGAGTTACGTAGCAAATGGTGTACTTTAAAATTTTGTTCTGTTGTTTGATGTTTTAATTTCACTGAGTAACTGTTGAAATGAAAAATCAAAGCGTTCATGTTGTCATTGCTCATTAAGTTATCAATCATTTCAGATAAATAAATAACCGACAGTAAGTAAATTAATAAATACCCAAGTTCTGTTTGATGTGCAAGTATTTTATATGTTTAAATAAATTTCTGAACGTATCGGCACAATAGCAGAAAATTGTGGAAAGTAATTAATAAAAACGATGGATATCTGTGTTAAAAGAGCAGTTTGAGGTGCTTTAAACTTTATTCGCGCGTCTTGTTGATTTGAAACTTTTTGGCAGCAGGAGAAGTAGATGAGTGGGTTTTTTTTGGCATTCTACGGTTTGCTTTGACACTTATTTTTTAATCGTCATGAAATGATTAATACAGATCGATTAAATAATTTGGAGCTTTGGCGCTGAATTCAATCCAGCCTCCGTCGAACAATTTTGTACTGTAACCTGCCTGAACGGTACAGAAATACAGTGCGGACGCTTGCAAGGCGTCGTTGGAATAGACGATTATTGGGCGATTGCCTGAGATGCGTTTATTTTTCATTTCTTGTTTCAATTCGGGTAACTGCTTGAATGCACCCTGTTTTGTCAACAGTGTTTCAGTGGGAATGTTGATTGCGCCCCGGATGCGACCCGCTTTGGCGGCCAATTGGTCACGATCTTGACCAGTGAAGTGACCAGTCGGGCGGGCGTCTAGGAAGACGGTTCGATTTTTTTTCAAAGCTTCCAACGTGTCGGCATAATTGGATAGCCAGAACGCGTTCCAGCCGGCGATGAAATTGCCCTCAACTACCGGCGCCGGCTGACCACGCTCCACAACTGCCAGTTCTAAATTTGGATTTCGCTGCGCCAGGCGTTGCCAAGCACCCAGTCCGCCGTTCAAAATTGACACGCGTTCGAAACTGTACACCTTGAACAGCCACCAGGCGAAAGTGGCGCTCAGGATCGAATCTTCGGTTTCGCCGTGATCGTACAGTATGACATGGCAGTCCTTTTGCAAACCCAGTGAACGGGCGTAGGCTTGAAATTTCAGCGGATGTACCAACTGTTCACCACCGTCGGGCGTCTTTTCCAACGCTTTCCTGATGTCGAAGTGTCTGCTATTTTTCAAGTGTTCCTCAAAGTACAGTTGCTGATAATTGGAACCAAAATAGGCAGTGTCGAGCAAGCAAAGATGTCCGGTGTTTTTTTGCAACAACTCCAACAGATCATCGGCAACAAGCAGATCACGATGTGTGCTCAATTTGGGCTGATTGTACACCAACAAGTGGGGTCCATTCTGAATTAGGATAAAGAAAAGAATTGTTGAAAAGTTTACATTAATTTTGATTTCAATCTTCTACAGATAATGATAAGCAAGAAAATCATTATGCGTGAAAAACAAATCGATTTCTGTATTTCAGCGAAACAGTTTATTAGTAGTACTTGATTTTATTGAAAACTATCCTGATAGTTTATGATGTGCTTTTTTCACACACTCAGATCAAACCGTTTCAAATTTGTTCATGATGTGATTAATTAATTCAAAGTTGATCATTTGAATTTGTCCTACGATCGATCTGATTAGTATTGATTGCAAATAGAAAAAAGAAAGCTGTTGTTGTAATGTTTTGAAATAGTTAACTGTTTGCATATGAATGCAAGCGATGAGAGAAAAATTAATAATTTTTGAAAAGATTTTAATTGAAATTATTTCATTTTTACAAGATCAAAAGTGAAACTCACTTGACTGTTCGAAACTTGCGTTCCGTAGGCAGGCTTTAAGGTGAAGAAAACGATCAAACAAATTATCAAAATGAGAATAAAGAGAATGAAAAGAACAATTGAGATCCAAATGCAGGAACCCAGCTTTGGCCTCTGAAATGAATATCATCAATTCATTCATATGTGCAGTGAATTATTGTTATTATTGAACAAACTTTTGTATCAAATGAATAATAGCTTCTTTCCGCGGCAGAAGGAGCTGACTGACCGAGGGGATAAAGCCGATTTTCAGGACCATTCATTGTTGAAACTATATTTTCTCGTTTTGCATTATACATTTGTCAAAAACAAAAACAACAATATTGTATAATTCAACTTGTAAACAAAACAACAAAGTACTGTAAAAGTACTGTGTGTGTGTAGTAGGTTGATTTCCAAGAAGTTTTGTGTTTATTGTTGCAATGTTCTGATTTTCACATTTGAACAGCTTGTCAGAACAAGTCCATTTTTAGTGCCCGCTTTTTCTCACCTCCAATACCGGCAACGCCCACTTGGCAGACTAGGTCAGACTGTGAAGAATGTAGGTTTGCTGTTGGCAACTTGCTTCATTTCAATCTTCAATACCACCATTTCAACGATGAACACAACTCATAAACGAAACATTTGCTAAATTGTTTTCCGCTGTTATTTTTTGAATAATGAAAATTGGCTATTGTTGTTGTTGTTTTTTTAATAATATACATTTTCTTAATTCACCGAATGAATGATCAAAAATTAATTTTCAACCTCTTCACATGATGATTGATCATTTCTCTGTTTTATAATGAAGTTATTTTGTTTTATTTTTTTGAAAATTATTCAAATAACAAATTTTACTGAAATGGTTGATTTGCTCATTGTTGTAGGCCAATTTAATGTTATCTTAAATTATATTTTGATTGTTTTTTTAAATCATATTTTTGAATTGTTGAATTGTTATTGAAGTCTTTAACCGGGTTTCTATGCAGAAAAACATCCAAGTATTTTTTCATTTATGATTGAAGTGAACTAACTTTTCACACCACTTTCAAGCAAATGTTTGACTTTTTGAACTGAAAATATTGCAAATAGCAAATATAAAAATTACTTGCGTTGTCTACGTGCATGCTGGTCATTTCATTTCATTCATTTTCATTTGGAAATTGCATTTTAAGATTTAACCTAGATTTCTTTAAACTGCGGCGATTCAAACTGGAATGCTTGATGGGTTAAGCGAACAATTATAAATAAATAAATAAATAAACATTTGTGCGTGTGTACAAATGACAGTAAGAAGCTAATTTTACAGATACAAGGAAACGGTATTGATATCTATCTTTTGTAGCTTTTTAGTTGTCATCTGCATCTCCATCACACTTTTCAAAAGATGTCCGATTTTAAGTTTTGACCAAATTATTCTTCACTTAAATGCACGTGAAGACACAGTGCGACTTAGTAACACTGATTGAAATATCCTTTATCAGAATCAACCTGAAAAAGTAAACTGATTCGATGATTTCACACTTGGCGTTTACTTGTTAAATATAATAAATAAATGCGCTAGCTGATGGCTGCGGATTAAATTTTTGCAAACAACATGTACGAATTGTACGCTAGCAGCTAGGTTGGACATTTCAACCGATGCGATCGTATTGCAAAAATGGAAAATAACACCGAGCAATTAATAACGAAATTACCAATTCCATCTCTGCTTTCTTGGATTTATTTATATTGTTGAGAACTCCCTTCGTTTGAGCATGAAGATCCGTATCTGCTACCGTAACCAGCGGTTGGCAGTTGTGGTGACGTAATGGGCTGGTGCAAGGAGAGAGCGAACGCAAGTGAAAACGTGATCTTGTGTGTGTTGTGTTGGCGTGCGGCAGAGTTCCCGTTTATTATTAGCGTTGTGTGTTATTATCCGAGCTATCCATTTGTTTTGCAGTTATTTATATTCTGTATTGACTTCAATCTTTGGAATAAAGTTCCATATTCGGTATTTCGTTTGCTGTTGCGCAAAGAGCATTAGCTTGCCTGAGCGAGATCAGCCACCTCCATTTTTGGATCTCCCGTCATATCGAATATTGCGGGACGAACTTGACGATCAGACTGTAAGGAGAATTTACAACATTTTTGGTGCCACCAACGTCTTCTAAGATGCTTGGCGCCCGTTCTGCTGGGCGTTTCTCGAGAGGAGGTTGGAAGCGCAGCCAATTCTCTCCCAATAAGGAAGTGCGCTGGGGTGAGTGGAGCACAGTCCTTTGGGTCTTCGCTCAAAAGCGTGAGTGGCCGGTTGTTAATGCGAGCTTGAAACTCGCACAATGTGATCCGGAGTTCGTCGAAACGAAGCAGGCTTCTTCCGAGCACCTTCCGCAGTACGTTCTTGACCGACCGAACAAGCCTCTCCCAGTATCCGCCGCTCCAGGGAGCTCTTTCAGTGGTGTATCTCCACTGAATGCACCTGCAGACCAACTCGTTCCGAAACTGTTCCGCACGCTTGCCGACGAAAAACGAGCGAATGAACGCGTCTGCCTGTTTGAATGTCCGGAAGTTATCCGACTGGATCACTTCCGGGGTGCCTCTGCTGGCCACAAAGCGGCGGAACGCGGCGAGAAAACTCGTGGTCGTCATGTTGGCAACGATCTCAATGTGCACTGCGCGAGTTACCATGCAGGTGAAGAGACAGATGTAGACCTTCCTCACGCCGCGATCTTCATCCCGCACATGTAATGGCCCGGCAAAGTCCAATCCTACGTGACCGAACGGAAACGTAGGTTCCACTCGAGCGACCGGCAGTTCACTCATCAAAGGACAGAACGGACGTCCATCTTGCCGTCTGCAAGTGATGCAAGATCTAATGCATCTTTTCACTGCCTGACGTCCGCGAATCACCCAATAGCGTTGCCGTAAAGCCGCTAGGGTCTGGTTCACACCCGCGTGCAACTCGGACTCGTGGGCTCGTCGCACGATGAGCGCCACAATCGTTCCGTCAGGGGGAAGCAACAACGGGTGTTTATGACACCACGGCAACGCCGCGTTGGTCAGTCGACCCCCAACGCGCAGGAGTCCTTCCATATCCACAAACGTGGCATGGATGACAGACAGTCGTTCCAGCTCATCTTTCCAGCTAATCCACTTACCGTTGATCTCAGCCGGTAATGGATCGTCCCATTCGATCCCGGTGAGCCAAAGAGCCTGGAACAGCTTCTTTGCTCGGATGGTGTACGGAGCCACACAATCCCAATGGATTGAAAAACTTTGGCCGCTAGGCTTACCAACTGACGTTTGGTATCGTGCCGTCCAAGATGGATCCCTGCTGGAGGCACGAAAGTCAGAACATCAAGCCGGCGATTCCAGTATAGTCCGAGGGTCTTCCAAAGTCGGCTTGTCTCTAGCGGCGACGTTACTTCCACGGGCAAGTCGGAGAGAGCTGCAGGGTCGTTACTGGCCCATTTCTTCATCGCAAAACCTCCACTCTTCATGAGGTTGCATAACTGCCGGATTAGAGTCTGGGCCTCCTCAATCCGGTCGCAGCTCGTTGCAAGGTCGTCCACATACATATCTGACAAAACCTTGTCAGCCAATGCCTTGACCTTGCCATGACTCTGAGCATGGTGTCTGATCACTCTCATCGCCAGGAATGGGGAACTAGAGAGACCAAAACCAACCCGAGTCAAGCGATAAATCCTGGCAGGGCTCTTCGAGCCTGCCGCTTGCCAGAGAAATCGGCACACGTCACGATCTTCTGGCCGAAGGCCTATCTGCAGGTACATCTTTTCGATGTCCGCCTGGATTCCAATTCTGGAACGACGAAACCGGAGCAATATCGCGACCAAATCGGGCTGTAATTTCGGTCCATGTTCAAGACAGCGATTCAGAGATGCGCCATTCATCTCCGCTGAGCCGTCAAAAACCACACGGCATTTCGCTTTCCCTGGGCCGCCTTGGTACACCGCGTGGTGTGGCAAATACCACGTCTTCCCGATGGGGCCGCTTTCGTCTGGAACCTCTTCTGCCCAACCTTGATCAAGATAGGATTGGATGACGTCAGCGTACTCACGCTCCTTCTCCGGATCCCACGCCAGTCGATGTCTCAAAGATCTGAGTCTTCTCTTCGCCATTTCCAAGTTTTTTGGAAGTGGCGAGGCGCCTGCCTTCCACAACAGCCCGACTGAATATCTCTGTCCATCAAAGCTGACTGATTCTTCAAACCGAGTAAGCGCTGGCTCAGAATTCGCGTCTTCAGTTGATGGAAGAATTCCAAGGGCCTCCACTTCCCAAAATCGTCTCAAGAGTCGACTCAGACGATCTTCTGTCTGAGCGAGGAGGGTGGTTTCCTCGCGATCGACTGCTTGCCTCGTTGTTGGTCCACACACAATCCATCCAAAAATAGTCTCAATACGGTAGCAGATACGGATCTTCAGGCTCAAACGAAGGGAGTTCTCAAGATATATTCTTACTGTATCTAAGTAGATAAAAAGAAACAATAATTGTAATCTGATTATTATTCATTCTTTTTATACAGATTATAAACAAATTCATAATTAAATTTTTTTAATTAAACAACAATAATAAGTAATTTGAAAAGCTGGAAATTTAAGTTAGTGATAAGCAGAATTTTTTGTTTTACTTACATTCGTGAATAAGAAGCTTAATAATGCTAAATTTAATCTTTATTGCCTCGCACTTAATAGTTCTTAAATTTAAAATACAATTTATTGATGACAGTAAACATTAAACCTGATTACTTATTGTACTGTAAGTGTTGCTTTCTTGAAATTCGATGAATGTAATTTCTTGATTCTCATAATTGTTGTATATCAAAAAAGTATTTTACTTTTCTATTGTTATTTAATGCACAGTGTTTATTATTTTGCGTTATGATTGCCTACAATGAAATGTAAATTTCTAGCAATTAGCAGTTGTAAATTTAAGAGACAAAGTTATAAATAAAGTGAAATGTTAACCTTATCATCGACAGTTTCAAACTGACAAATAATAATCATTAGGATAGTGGACAATTATGGAAGGAACGATGACTGAAAGAAAAGATGACCGTGACGATTCAAGTGAAGATGAACGAACCATTTTTGTTACTAATCTTCCTACTGATATAAAAACAATTAAAAAAGAAAGTTCATTTTTAATTTAAATGAAGGAAATGTCACTTATACTCATCTGTTTTAGAACCTGAAACAATTGTTTGGTAAAATTGGGAAAATAGAATGTATACGTCTTCGATCATGTGTATGATTATCACGTGTAATACTGGACTGCTTAATTGATTTCATTCGTTTAGATTCCTGTAAATCCAAAGTTGCCACAACGTTTAGTGATTATAAAGTTGTTTTAATATTATTAGTTTTATGTGTTGACTGAAGTGGCTGTATTTTTATTTTTTCTAGAAAAGCAGAAAGTACTCATGTCAATGCGTACATCCGATTCGTAAGCAAAGAAAGCGTTGACAAAGCACTAGAGCTGTATGTTGTTTTGGATTATTATTTTTTTCTTCTCAATATGCCACTGAAGCTTTGCTTTTTTAAAATTCATGCTAAGATTTCAGGAATGGTACACAAATGCAAGAACATCATCTTTTTGTAGACAGGTGCATAAAGAGAAGACAGTATGACAAAAAGCGCGCTGTGTTTCTTGGAAATTTGGCATTCGGTAAATCGACTTTATCTTTTATCATCGCTCTGTTTTTGTCATATTCATTGGATTTTATTTTCTTTTGGAATGCAAGTTATGAATGAAGTTTTTAGATATCGGTGAAGAAGAAATATATGCTCATTTTACTGACTGTGGCGAAATTGATCGAATACGTGTAGTACGAGATCGACACAACTACATTGGGAAGGGATTTGGTTTTGTTGTTTTCAAAGCAAGTTTTGCTTATTAATATTGAAGGTGAAATTGTTTTACACGACTTTTTTTCATTCCATTCCAGGAATCATATTCAGTTGGTTTAGCATTGAAGCTGAACGACAGTTTATTGAAAAATCGAAAAATTAGAGTAACAAGAGTAGGGAAGAAAAGTGATGAGCACAGAATGAAAGCAAAAGTTGTACAGCGGTGCAATTCATCAATGAATAAAGTTCAACAGAAGATGAAAGGGACGACAACTTTCAAGAAAAGAAATCCGGCTAAAGTCAAACACTTTTCAAGGAAGCTGAAAAAGCAAGTTTCCAAGAAGCCTGCGCGTTCATTTATGAAGTAAAAATTGCTCTTTTTTTAAACAGAATGCAACAGTGCTCTTATATCTCCCAAGTGAACTGAGGCAAGGACTGATTTTTGTTTAATATTAATAATTCCAAGAGCCCTTGTGCCAAAATTGCCTGTAATCTATGTAGCGAGAAATAAGCACTTGTTATTTTCACTTTCAACTTTCTAACAACAATACCAATTTAAGTTTTGTTCAATAAAAGTACACTTGAAAATCAAATATCACATTTGTCAATTTGTCCACTTCAAAGCTTTTAAAAATTGTCAATCAGGAGTTGAAAATCTTATCAAAAAAAACAGCACTATTATTTAGATATAATGATTTTTTACAGTCACAATGAATAGAGCAGATTTTGAAATATGTGTACAAAATCATTGTACAGTGTACAATCTGTATTTACAAATTTCAATAAGAAATTGCATTTACTTTGAAAAATGATTTCTGGGAATTTGATCTTCCATTGTCATTACTGTTGACAATGTTCTGTAATTTTCCTTGATATGAATGTATGCATGAATGCATGCATGGGTGTATGTATACTGGTTTAACCCTCTGATGGAGTGTTGGGGCGTTGTTGGATTCTTTGGGTGGAATCCACCTGACATTAGAAGACCGCGTGCGAAAAGCCTAAAATATCTTTCAGTTTTATTAAATTTGTTTCAATAGATGGTGCTAAATGTGCTTTCTATATACTTATATTAAAACTTTTAATTTTAATAATTTTATCATTGCCACAGGAAAAATCATAATGAACACTTTATCGTATAAAAGGCGCTTTGCAAGCAAGTTTGAAAACTTTCTAAACTTTCTGCGCTCGCCAGTTATAATCTAGTTATCTACTTTTGTGACATCTACACTGTGACATAATATTTAAATGTATATTTTCTTATATTTATGCACAAAGAAATGAAAATTAAACTGTGTAGCCAACACGGGTACACACTTCTGTTTTCTAAATTACTATTAGCTGCCCGTCGATGCCAATTCACTTTACTTCACCACCATTAATTCCTTTTCTACAAAGGAATTTTGTCGAGGTAAATCTTTTTTAATCTTTCCCATTTTCACACTTCGAAACGCCTATGTTGCCACTGAATGCTGACTGCACTAGTTATGCGCAGTGCATATCTTGTGCTAACAGTAATCTACTATAAATATTGATGGCAGTTATGCAAGCTATTTCATCATACCTGTCATGCAATTTCAACTGAGGACCAGCTCAGTTTGCGAAGGGATGCTGTGGCAACTAGCATAGTATTCATGATAATTTTCCTGTGACAGTAGGATTCAAACTGGCTTCTATTTCACCACAAGTTACAGCACTTGCAACAGTGCAATCTGCAGCCTAGTTCATGGTAAAATTATTTGCATTATTTACACTTTTTTCATTACTTGAAATTAAAATTTATGCACATACAAGCATACATCTATCAGAAAAATTATGTGAAAGTTTTCATTCCACTTATATTAGTGAAAATTGTAGTTTTCAATTCAGGCAACTTGAAAATATTTTCATGAATTGCCACTTTTGTTAATGCAAAAAATGCAATGTTACATCAAAAATACTCAGTTAGGTTCAATTTAATTACATTTTAAATAATTAATTTAGTAAATTTCATTTCTATGCAGAATAAAAAGAAAAGCTTTACTATTTGAATCTGTTGTATAACAGAGGAAGGTTGATTGCGGTGATGAGTTAACGTACAACGATATAGCGTTTTCTGCTATTTATTGACCAAAATACAAGTGAACACACACGGTACGGGTAAATTAAAAGAACAGAGAATACAACACACTACTGACACACATGCACACACTTGACTTAGGGGGAGGAGAGACGACACAGTAGGAATATATAAAGATGGCTAAGCATAATAGTTTTATCTTCTACCATAACAGGAAATCTTCTCAATCAACAATGTGTCCCAACAGAATCAATATTGCCACTGTTAGGATATTTAAAATGAATTTCAGTCTGTTCATCAAATAGATCAAGCTATCTAACAATAATAAGTAATTATCAAATGAGTAAACTAACTTGAATAAGGTGAGCATTTATTCTATGGCAGGGCAGGAATGCAGAAGTTCGCTTGCTCGTATTCCACTGTTGGTGCATTTGGTGACTCGTTTACTCGAATGAAAGATACCAATCCAGCATGTCACTGTGCTAATGTACCCCTGTAAACTCTATGAAACGAGTACCACTATTGCAGTTTGTCTGACATATAGGCTCGCTGAGGCAATATCCTCAAACCAAACGATGAGGAAGAAATCATCTTTTTACAACATTTCAAATAAACTTAATGCAGAAAGCAGCAAAAATTATATGTTTTTTATAAAATGCAAGTTTTTTATTTTCATGTTGCGCTTAAATTTAAATTTCTGATTTGGATTACAAAATTTATTCATTGATATGATATTTCTTTTTCTAACATTTGTATTGAAACAAATGGAATAAATATAAAAAATGAATGTCAATAATAAAAGTTTGGCATAATTATGGATATAAAGATTATTTCATTACAACTTGCAGTGCACTTCTTGATGTTCCACTGGTGGTTGATCTGCTGGATTCTGCACTCTTGCAAAGTGAACAAATCGTTAAGTACCTGAACTTCATTGTCATATTACTGGCTATGCCAGCACTGCCACTACATCAGCCTTATAATACTGCAGGAAGACGAGCTAACCATTTCAATGTATTATGTAAATTGTCACCCATAAATTGGAAGAATCCAAATGATTTACAGCCAAATTTTGTTGAAAATGCAAAAATCCTCAGCATTTACTGTTGTGATTGCCTTCACCATTCCTTCGACCTTTTTATGTGCTTTTCCATGAAATTGCCATTTTATATTTGCATATGTTGCGTGGTATTTTCATTAATCATTGTGAATATAAGTGAGTAGTGAACAGCAGATGATAGAACTGTTGTCAGTATTTCAACTGCTTCGAAATTCTCAAATGAGGCAGTTTTCGGCTGCCATTAGGTACTGTTAAATTTTTCATATCTAAAGGTAAGTTTGAATATTTCTTATTACTATTTATAATCATATAATTTTTTTATTTCATTCATAAATGTGAAAGTAAGCTGTTATTTCACTGTTTTACTTGAATTTTATATTTTCCTTGTTAAATAATGTAAAATTATTGACATATTCAAATTTTGATTTCATAAAGTAAAGATTGTATGTCTTGAAAAAAGCTGATAACTGACATCTGCTGCCAGCGATTGACGAATTCATTTTTCCTCATCAGCACTTATCCAAGGGTCATTCAGAGAAGTTGAAATGAAACGTTTAAAAAGCAATGGCAGGAAAATAAAAAAATTTTGAATATAAAGACGTTAAATCAATTTAGAATGAAGAACTATTTTTGACTTTTCGAAAAATATATTAAAATATTAAAAAAGTATAAAAGAAAAAATAAATTGCAATTATAATAATATTTTGGATTTATTATAAATATTTACAAATTATTTCATTTCAACTGGCTGCAACACGTTTATTAATTTTGTTTTCAAACATTTTGACCTTGTAGTTTTAATACTTCAGCCTTTTTTTCATAAAAAGCTTTTATCAAAAATGAAACTGTGCTTTGATTGATATTAATCATTTCAAATATGAAAGAACATAATTGTAATATTTGTAGATGGTAATTATTTAAATAAAAATATTATAAAATTCTTAACTAATGGGTAAAAAATGAAAAATTAATGACAATTATAATTTGTAATCTCAATTATAAATATAAGAAAAATTTTATTGCAATCGGTGGTGGAGACGTCCGCTTGTTCGTATTCCACTGTTGGTTGATCTGTTGATTCGAGTATCTCTATCGAATCAACCAATAAAAATAAACTAGATGAAAGAAAGCAAAATAAACACAAGGCCAATCAGCCATGGAAACCATCAGTACTGAAGAGCAACGGGCACTCTACCCTTTTCAACTTTTCAAATAAACTTTATACAGAAATTAGCAAAAATAATATATNTGCCGACGACGATAATTATCAATGATCATATTTTAGCAGAGCATATACGATGCTAGAGCAAGATAAGGGACACATATACGCATGATGGAGGAACTGTAGCTGAATTATAAACTTTCTTTGCTTTCTGTTTTGTTTGATAAAATGATTTCAAAATGCAACAGATGAGCTAAATCATAAGCGATCCTTTTTGATCTCGATTGTTTAACATTTGGTTATCATTGTGCTGAAAATTCTGAAGTAGATCAGCAGCAAGTAGGATTGCTTGCTTTCAAAGAACATATTATTATTATTGTTGGATAAAATGCAAGCACAACAAAAAACGTAGCTAAGGAGCTGAAAACACCCAGTTGAGCAACTAGAGCAATGGTTCTCAAAGTTCACCGGTCTGCAACCACTTTCGAAAACGGTAGGGTTTTACGACTCATCGGCTGCAATGAATATTTTTAAAGCCATAGGTGTTAAATAAAAAGTACTAATTTAATACTTTTTAATTTTTTAATGAATACACCTAATTATAATGTATACGTTTATTAGTCAAATGGATAATGAGGTGTAGACAAACAATGGGTTTGTTTTCTGTTTTGACTGATGACTTCCTTGACGTCCACACTAACAAGTATTAGTTTTAGATGCAAGATGCCAGATAATTGTAGCTTATTTCGAAATTTGCTTTTAATTCTAATCATTGCTCAAAATACAATTTCAATCATCTACGAAGCAGTAAAATTAAACCACATTTAATGCTGCGGTGGAAAGAATTGGATATGCGTTTCAAACTAATAGCCAAAACTGTATTAATCTTTTGTGATCAAAACTTACTTTAAACAAAAAATCTTCAGACAAATTTATTAATTATTTGTCTGCCTTCGTGGATATGTCAGCATCGACAACATCGGCGTGCTGTGTGAAAATGTACAGAAATAGTGATTCGCAGGTCATCAGTAACTGAATCAAAGTTTAATTGTTCACCCAACAAATTTCGATGAATAAAACTCTCATCTCATCACTAACTCGTTCAATTTTTGATGAACATAAAGACTACCGTTGTATTTTAATATTTTACGTGACCCACACTTTGAGGACCACTGACTTAGGCAAAACATCTTTGCATGATTAAATTTGAAATTTAAATATTCAAAAACAACCTACAAAAATGGAACTCATCGCAAAAAGCTTTTCACCAAAATGTAAACACACTGGCTTCGCGCGTTGACTAACAAAAATTAACCAGACAAAAAATGTAATTTGCTTAATCTCTCTGATGATGTAAAATTAAAAAAATTATATTGCAAAGTGATAATAAAGTTAAACAACTTTCTCTATGAAAATTTTGCTTGGATGTTGAATTTTATTTGCAGAGGATTACTTTTATTTGGATGCCTTATTCACTTATACATGCAGCAAAAAAACATAATGTGATTATTTCAGGCAGAAATCTCTGTTCTAGTTGCTCTGTACACTTTGTAAGAGTGCACAAATCAACAGACCAACCAACAGTGGAATACGAACAAGCGGACGTTTCCACTGCCAGTTATAATGAAATAATTTTTATATTAATGACAATGATGAAATATTATTATAATTTCAATTTACTTTTCATTTTTAATAAATTTGTATGAATAAAGCATATTAAAAAACGAAATATTTCTCGAAAGATTAATTTTACGATCAAAATTTAAATTGACGTGCAGCATGAAAATAAAAATATTTCATTTTAATATTTATATATATTATTTTTGCTAATTTCTGTATAAAGTTTATTTGAAAAGTTGAAAAGGGTAGAGTGCCCGCTGCTCTTTAGTACTGATGGTTTCCATGGCTGATTGGCCTTGTGTTTCTTTTACATTCTTTCATCCAGTTTATTTTTAATGGTTGATTCGATAGAGATACTCGAATCAACAGATCAACCAACAGTGGAATACGAACAAGCGGACGTCTCCACCACCGATTGCAATAAAATTTTTCTTATATTTATAATTGAGATTACAAATTATTGTTGTCATTAATTTTTTTATTTTTGATACATTTGTTTGGAATTTTATAATATTTTTATTTAAATAATTACCATTTACATATTTTACAATTATGTTCTTTCATATTTGAAATAAATAATATCATGAAAAGCACAGTTTCATTTTTGATAAAAGCTTTTTATGAAAAAAAAGTGTGAAATATTAAAACTACAAAGTCGAAATGTTTGAAAACAAAATTAATAAACATGCTGCTAACTAATGTGTTGTTTTAAATTTTGAAAAAATTATGTGAAGAAAAATCATCACACAAGGAAAATATTGTTGTCCGCATATTAGATCATACTTCGACTATATTATGAGATTTGCAACATGAAAATGAAGAAATACATTTTATTCAAATATTATTCCATACTTTCTTAGCTCACCTTAACTCTTCTATTTTCTCTGACGACACTCCATGTTATGCATGAAATTAATTTGCAGCAATTGAATTTCACGTAGTTTATTCAATTTTCAGAATCAAAAGAATAATTTACATTTAATCATATTTTATGAAGGAATATTAAGTGATTTTGATCGAGTTTTCAGACCAGCTTGTTTCTTTCTCAGACTTTTAGTCTGCATATTCCACTTTAAACTGTAAAATGAAACTTACTGAGAAGTTCCAATGTCGTATCAAGTAATCTAGCGGATGCGGACCGTTGGATTAAACTTATTTCAATTGATTTGAAAAAAAGAATTCAGATGAACTATTAAGTTCACCCAAGGAGGACTATCTGAAAATTTAAAAATGGACTAGACTGGCGGAGGTCACTAATTAAAAATTTAGTCAAAATATAAACTATCTGACTGAACACTATAACAAAAGAGTAACCCAGACACAACACATCATTGCACGTCTAAATTTGAGATTTGAAAATTCAAAAATGACCTACATAAATAGAAGTCACCGCAAAAAGATTTTCACCAAAATATATAAGCACATTCACTTCACGCACTGAAAGCAAAATTAAGCAGAGAAAAAAATGTAATTTTTACCAAATATCTCTGATGATGTAAAATTAAAAAAATAATATTGCAAAGTGATAATAAAGTTAAACAACTTTTTCTATGAAAATTTTGCATGGAAATTGAATTTCATTTGCTCAGGGAAGCGTTTATTTGTATGCTTTACCCATTTATACATGCAGCAGTGAAAAAGCATATTAGGATTTGAAAGAGCATTTCCGCTCTATATCTGACACTCCTGTTTCCTCTGTACACTTTGCATGAGTGCACAAATCAACAAATCAACCAACAGTGGAATACGAACAAGCGGACGTTTCCACTGCCAATTGCAATGAAATAATTTTAATATTTATAATAATGCCAAAATGTTATTATTATTGTAATTTATTTTTATTTTTAATAAATTTGTTTAAATACAACATCTTTAAAAAAGAAATATTGATCAAAAAATTAATTTTATGATCAAAATTTAAATTTACATGCAGCACTGAAATAAAAATATTTAATTTTATTATGAAATGTTATGTGATTATATTATGGATTTTGCTGTTCTGTATTTAGTGTATTTGAGATGTTGAAAAAGTGGAGTCTGCTTCTCTTTTGAATGTATTTGAAAACTGCAGTAATGAACCTGTGTAAGCTGCATATTTATTCTTCCTACACGAATCACAACGTCAAGCAACAGTGAAATACCAACAAGTTAACGTTTCCACACCCAACTGCAGTGCAATATTATTTATATTTATAATTATAGCTACATATTATTTTTGCCATTTATGTTTTGTTTCTAATAAATTTGTTTTTATTCAAGAATATTTCTATTTAAATAATTACTGTTTACATCTATTAAAATTCTTTTATTTTTAAAATATCTCCAAATTATTGAAGTTATAAGCAGAGGAACATTTACTTATTCATTAGTAAACATTCAGTGTTTTGAAGCAGCTACGAGCTGACAATAAAATGTGCAATTTACTCGAACAGATATCTTTGTTTCATTGTAGTTCCTCTATATTAAGGCTGACCTGAATTACGTTGAATTATTAACAAAAAATTGAAAACAATATCAACAAAATAACAGATATGCTAATAAATGGCCGTCCGAATACGAAGTGTGAAGGTCTTTGTTGAATCATTGAAAACCACTCGCATGCAATCAATTAAAATGCTGCCCAAAGGAAGTTTGAAACATCACTGTGATACAAATATTCATTATACTACTTCTTCTGAAAATTGATGGCCATTATCAATTTGCATAATTAAAACGTAATTAACGCAAAAGACTGCAGAAGAATTTATATAAAGCATTCAAGTTAGCAATTCATACATACTCTGTTCGATGCGACTGAACAATATTATCTAAAGATTTAATCGCTTTCTCAAATTAAGATTATCAAAAACAAAATATTGTTGCTTCTCAATTACACGCTAAGTTCGTCAAACAGAATCGTCACAAACTGCACATCCATTTTCATTTATAATTTAAAGTTACAATGAACAATCGAAAGAGAATGCAACTTCCCTGAATAGGCGTAATCTCATCGTTGAAGAATATCTCAATCTTCTTGTGCAATTCTAAATCATAATGAATAATTTACGAATAATTGAAATAAAGTGAAAGGTAAAACATATCTATTTCATGGATGCTAATCCGGCTTTCCAGTGCTTGCTCTTCCTTGTTCAGTCACCGCACGTAGTTAGCCCACAATTCCTTGAAATTGAGCTCACTGATTGACCGTAACCCAATGCTGCTATAACAAAGCTCTCTGCTACGGACAATAATAGCGTTTAGATGAAAGCGATTTGCATATTTGAAAATCAACCTTCACGTATTGTTTGTTAATCAACTTCACCTATCTACATTAAACCGGAAAAGAAAATTAGCTTTACATTTTGAAAATATTTTCACCCGTAGCTCAATAAAAATAAAAAAAAATTACAGTTGATATTCTTTTTAATGTAAAATATTAAAACATTTTACATTTATCCACCTCATTTATTGTAAACAACACTGTTCGTTATGAAAGACGCAAAATTTTGAAAATTAAAAAGATTGTATTACTTTGTTCTGATATCAATCAGAAATTCAATGCATATTCTGAGCTATACTTTCAATCCATAACAGAATAAGTGAAATAAATGCATCTTACTAAAACATATGCCTTCGTAGCCTTTATGTTGAACTTGTATTCACGTTTCTCAAAATGCATTTGAAGAAATAAAAATTAATAAGCAAAACGCAAAGCCATTTTTAATGTTTTTATATGATTTTCATTGCAAGGAAAACACCATTGCACTCGCATTACACACTGCACGCCAACAACCATTGAACCTAAAGCCACGTCAGCGTACGCATAGCAGTGGAATAAAAATTTGCATGCATTTTCTTGTAAACAAGTTCTACTGTGACTGCTTCCCAGTATGTGGAACAAACCAAAATTTTCACGACGTTTAATATAAACTCACCCAAAAATGATTATATCAGCTATAACTTAAAGATAATAATTATTATGCTCATCTCGACTACTAGATACCATTGAATAGCTGAAAAAAGCAAATTAGATTATGCATAATACATAAATTAAAAAATCAGGCTTGTGGCAAGCTATAGCTGCGAAGCAAACAAGCGTCAAGCCCAAGTATGAAAATTTGCATGTTAATGAGACGACATTAAAAGTGATGAAATAATTGGACATGACATCAATTTTATAACAGAATTCATAACTTTAACTGAATTCCAATATTCATAACTGTTATTAATTGGCATAATCTATTGATTATGTCGAAGATCATTTTCGAAATTGATTAATGCAGAATAGAGTAAAAAATAAAATAAGTATAAATAGTAATGAAAAATATGCAAATTTACCATAAGCAATTAATAATATTGGAATAGGAAATGATAGCCGGAAACTACCAGAGTTGATTATATCAATACTGCTGAAATGCTGACTGCTTTGATCAAAATGATAATTTAAACTCGCATGCGACATAAAAAGGAAAAGTTTTGTTACTGGAACGTGGCATTTTATATTTTACCAAGCGACACCAGTCCTGTGTGGAGGTTATTCATCTGTACAATGACATAACAGTGCACAATGAAGCATATCAACCAGCAGTGGAATACGAACAAACGAATGTCTCCACTGCCAACTGCAGTGAAATAATTTTAATATTTATAATTATGTCAAAATAATATTATTATTGCAATTTATTTTTTTAATTTTAATAAATTTGTTTTAGTACAGCATATTAAAAAAAGAAATATTTATCAAAAAATGAATTTTACGATCAAAATTAAATTTATCTTTAGCACGTTAAATAAAAATATTTCATTTTAATATTTATATATATTATTTTTGCTAATTTCTGTATAAAGTTTATTTGAAAAGTTGAAAAGGGTAGAGTGCCCGTTGCTCTTCAGTACTGATGGTTTCCATGGCTGATTGGCCTTGTGTTTATTTTTCTTTTTTTTATCCAGCTTATTTTTAATGGTTGATTCGATAGAGATACTCGAATCAACAGATCAACCAACAGTGGAATACGAACAAGCGGACGTCTCCACCACCGATTGCAATAAAATTTTTCTTATATTTATAATTGAGATTACAAATTATAATTGTCACTTATTTTTCATTTTTTACCCATTAGTTAAGAATTTTATAATATTTTTATTTAAATAATTACCATCTACAAATATTACAATTATGTTCTTTCATATTTGAAATGATTAATATCAATCAAAGCACAGTTTCATTTTTGATAAAAGCTTTTTATGAAAAAAAGGCTGAAGTATTAAAACTACAAGGTCAAAATGTTTGAAAACAAAATTAATAAACGTGTTGCAGCCAGTTGAAATGAAATAATTTGTAAATATTTATAATAAATCCAAAATATTATTATAATTGCAATTTATTTTTTCTTTTATACTTTTTTAATATTTTAATATATTTTTCGAAAAGTCAAAAATAGTTCTTCATTCTAAATTGATTTAACGTCTTTATATTCAAAATTTTTTTATTTTCCTGCCATTGCTTTTTAAACGTTTCATTTCAACTTCTCTGAATGACCCTTGGATAAGTGCTGATGAGGAAAAATGAATTCGTCAATCGCTGGCAGCAGATGTCAGTTATCAGCTTTTTTCAAGACATACAATCTTTACTTTATGAAATCAAAATTTGAATATGTCAATAATTTTACATTATTTAACAAGGAAAATATAAAATTCAAGTAAAACAGTGAAATAACAGCTTACTTTCACATTTATGAATGAAATAAAAAAATTATATGATTATAAATAGTAATAAGAAATATTCAAACTTACCTTTAGATATGAAAAATTTAACAGTACCTAATGGCAGCCGAAAACTGCCTCATTTGAGAATTTCGAAGCAGTTGAAATACTGACAACAGTTCTATCATCTGCTGTTCACTACTCACTTATATTCACAATGATTAATGAAAATACCACGCAACATATGCAAATATAAAATGGCAATTTCATGGAAAAGCACATAAAAAGGTCGAAGGAATGGTGAAGGCAATCACAACAGTAAATGCTGAGGATTTTTGCATTTTCAACAAAATTTGGCTGTAGATCATTTGGATTCTTCCAATTTATGGGTGACAATTTACATAATACATTGAAATGGTTAGCTCGTCTTCCTGCAGTATTATAATGCTGATGTAGTGGCAGTGCTGGCATAGCCAGTAATATGACAATGAAGTTCAGGTACTTAACGATTTGTTCACTTTGCAAGAGTGCAGAATCCAGCAGATCAACCACCAGTGGAACATCAAGAAGTGGACTGCAAGTTGTAATGAAATAATCTTTATATCCATAATTATGCCAAACTTTTATTATTGACATTCATTTTTTATATTTATTCCATTTGTTTCAATACATTTGTTAGAAAAAGAAATATCATATCAATGAATAAATTTTGTAATCCAAATCAGAAATTTAAATTTATGCGCAACATAAAAATAAAAAACTTGCATTTTATAAAAAACATATAATTTTTGCTGCTTTCTGCATTAAGTTTATTTGAAATGTTGTAAAAAGATGATTTCTTCCTCATCGTTTGGTTTGAGGATATTGCCTCAGCGAGCCTATATGTCAGACAAACTGCAATAGTGGTACTCGTTTCATAGAGTTTACAGGGGTACATTAGCACAGTGACATGCTGGATTGGTATCTTTCATTCGAGTAAACGAGTCACCAAATGCACCAACAGTGGAATACGAGCAAGCGAACTTCTGCATTCCTGCCCTGCCATAGAATAAATGCTCACCTTATTCAAGTTAGTTTACTCATTTGATAATTACTTATTATTGTTAGATAGCTTGATCTATTTGATGAACAGACTGAAATTCATTTTAAATATCCTAACAGTGGCAATATTGATTCTGTTGGGACACATTGTTGATTGAGAAGATTTCCTGTTATGGTAGAAGATAAAACTATTATGCTTAACCATCTTTATATATTCCTACTGTGTCGTCTCTCCTCCCCCTAAGTCAAGTGTGTGCATGTGTGTCAGTAGTGTGTTGTATTCTCTGTTCTTTTAATTTACCCGTACCGTGTGTGTTCACTTGTATTTTGGTCAATAAATAGCAGAAAACGCTATATCGTTGTACGTTAACTCATCACCGCAATCAACCTTCCTCTGTTATACAACAGATTCAAATAGTAAAGCTTTTCTTTTTATTCTGCATAGAAATGAAATTTACTAAATTAATTATTTGAAATGTAATTAAATTAAACTTAACTGAGTATTTTTGATGTGACATTTTATTTTTTGATATTTAATCTTAGCGAAAGTGGAAATTCATGAAAATATTTTCAAGTTGTTTGAATTGAAAACTGCAATTTTCACTAATATAAATGAAATGAAAACTTTCTGATAGATATACGTTTGTGTGTGCATAAATTTTAATTTCAACAATAGAATATGCAAAATACAACGGAAGGATAAAATATGTACATAAGGATGGAATGAACGATTTGATAAAATATGGAAAGAAAGAATATTTATGGAAAACTGTGATGATCATATTGAATTTATTCCATTTAGTAGTAAACAATTTGTGATTACAACAATTGTATTTCTTTGTATCACCAATATCTATAATTACCAATATCTATAATTTTTTCACCCTTTAAAGCAATTCATGTACATGTCCTCGTATGCATATTCACATACATATACCTCAGTTAGCATTTGTCAGTTATCCAAGCGAGGCATGTCACTAATTTTTAACGTTCATTCACAAACAGATATAAGCACTAACAACACACAATCACGCACACCACCGCTTAACCACTTTGCTATCATACAACGCGCAGCAATCATATATATATACGCAAGATCGTTCTGCAGCTTGCAAAAAGAAAATTGCAAACATCAGTTTCATTGTGGCAAACGGCTTCATCAGATATGTTTTCCAATATATCGTCCGTAGCTCAATATCATAATAGTATTGTGTAACTGTGGTTATAACGATGGGCATTGGGGAGAGAGAATTTGATCGTTATAACCGAGTATCGTTATAACCGAGTTTGCATACATATACTTAGTTTATTGATACATATATGGTTAAATTTATTCAAAAACATCACTTATGCTGAAAAAAATCTTTCAACGTTGTCTGACGCAATTTCGGTTTGTGATCTTTGACGAATTGTCTGACAACAGAGATGGCTTTAAAAATTCCTTCGTCAGCACTTTCTGTAGCTTCGATAAATCGCTCCAGATGATCAACGCATTCAATTAACTCTGGGTAGGTTTTTAACGGCGTAGTTTCAACAGTTGTTGTATCCGCGTCAGAGTCATCACTGTCCTCTTGTTTAACGCAATGGATGTCATTTACTATGTCATCCATTGTTGGTACATCAGACGTAATGACAGCGGCATCTATATCTACATAGACGTCAAGTTCAGAAATTTCATCAAATCGAGAAATGCTTTCCCTCGTGAGCCACATCGTCAGCGGAAAATCATTTTCATCGTTGCAATAACTATCATTTGTCAATTCCGCTTTCTTGAAGCAATTTTTCATGCATTCCGGCGTGACACTTTCCCATGCATCATAAAGCAGACATATGGCTTGGAGAAGAGATACTGCTCCAAAATCATTAGAAGCACTGTCGAGGATAAATAAAATGAGGTTACGCCTGTAATGTGATTTAAAACAGCGAATGATACCAAGGTCCATTGGTTGCACTACTGATGTGGTATTGGGTTGGAAAAAATGTACGGATATGTTGCTCAATGGATAGTTTGTGTAGTGCGCTGTGCAGTTGTCCACTAGCAATAATATTTTTCTGTTCTTCTTTTCCAATGCTCGGTTCCAGAGAGATAGTTCAGATCTGAAAACGGTGGCGGTCATCCATGCCTTTTGATTTGCTGCGTGTGTAACTGGCAGTTGCTTTGCACTTTTGAAGCAACGTGGCTTTTTTGAGTTTCCAATGACGAGCAGTTTTCTCTTTTCCGTACCAGTCATATTGGCGCAAAGAAACACTGTTACTGTCGACTTTTGGAATGCTTGCAACCAACGCACATTTCACCTTTGAACTTTAATGTCTGCTTTGGGTCTAATCGATAAAACACTCCTGTTTCATCTCCTTTGAAAATGTCTTCATCATTGTACTGCTGGCTTAATGCCGGCCACACTGAATTTAACCAAACGTCAACGCTTTCAGTGTTTGAAGACTTTGCTTCGCCACACAGTCGTCCACTGCAAATGTTATGCCTAGCTTTAAAGCGGTCAAGCCATCCAGTGGTGCACGTAAAATCAGTATAACCAAGCATTGTAGCAAATTGTTTAGCTTTAATTTTCAAAATTGGTCCACTGATTAGGGTTCCGAATTGACTTTGCCTTCGAAACCATTGCAACAGTGCTTCATCAATGTCGGTTTTCTCACACAAGCGAAACCTTTTGGCAGATGTGACGCCATTTTCATGTGCATCTAGTAGAGCGCTTCGAATTTTCCAAATGGTGGAAACAGTCGACTGTGATAATCCAAGCTGCTCGCAAACTGAAGCATTTTTCTGACCATTGTTCAGTGCATTGACGACAGCAACCTTTTCTTTCACAGACAACGCCTTTCTCTTCGACATGAGTGCGCTTGCGGTGTAATGCGAAGCGGAGTAATGTGACATAAGCACAACGTGCAAGTGCTCTGCGCCGTCAATTACGTAAGCACAGTTGTGTGACGTCATTTACTACTACTACAAGCTATGCACGCTCAAAACTGTTACTGATTTTAATCGTTATATCCGAGTTTTAAGATCGCTATAAAAGATGTTTTTGATGTGTACGACATAGCCGAACCAACCAAAGATAAAATTTCTATCGCAATAGCCGAGACATCGTTATAACCGAGTTCCACTGTAATAAAGTTAAAAAAATGCACAACATTTTAAATAGACGTTATTTTTTAGCAAAATACAAAAAATGATAATTGATCATTGAACCAATCACTGATTAGTTCAAAGTGAGTAACATTGACAGAATATGTCTATTTGTCAAAATGCCCTTCTTGCTTGGACAATAAATTTGTGTTGATCAGAAACAGCACTTTGTATACTACGTATACTGCCCAGCCAGACATAATATGCGGAGCAATTAGTAAAATCATTGCTGAAAAAGCATAGTAGATTCCTTCATTCAGCAGGAAACTCCGCAGCCACGTATTACTATCAAGTACATTCTCGTGGCCTGAATGCTTTTCTTTTTCAATAACAGGTTCGTTTAAAGCGACTTTTGCTTCTTGGGCACTTTCTATACTTTGGCCACCTGCAATCAAACTCGAAGCATCTACAGAAACGTTCCATTCATGAACGTTCAGCGCTTCATCAATTGGAACTTCACCAGATTCACGCTTGTCATCTTCAATTTTCGAACCTTTACCTCTGGGAACCAGCGGTGATTCTTGTTCTAAAGCCTCGTCTTCACTCGAAATTTCCGCTGGTGCGCATTGAACATCTTCTAATGCACTCTTTGCTTCTTCATTCGTTTTCGATGTTTCACTATTAAACAAGAGGAACCAATCTTCATCAAAAACTTTCTCGTCGATCAGATTTTGCCACTGAGGAATTTGAAGCTGAAGAAACGTCGCGGTACTATCATCCGCCTATAAAATTCTTCATACCATGCACCGCCCGTCGGTAGTGATTCACCAGACATCACTTCGCTCAGACGGATGTAAGTCAATCAGGCAAAGGAATTTTAACACGCTCAAACAGTGGCGCTTCAGTCAAGTGAACTGTATGGAGCTCATTCAGCGTCGATTCGATCATGGTTTTCCAGACTAGATTATAAGTCTGTCTTTTCTGAATACTTCCTTTGGACTTGTTTGCAAACAAAACGTTCTGCTCACACTACCTCTTCGGCAGACAGTTCCTCCACTTTTCATATATTTGGAGATGCCGTTGTGGTTCTTAAAAAGCAAAAACAAAACGTCATAATTCACGGTTACTGAGTCTGTAATTACTAACAGAAGTCATAATGCAATCACATAAATGGTGTGAACGTATAGAAAATAATATTACATGCAACATGTAAATCCAAAACCTTGATAATACAATATTATATTTTTAGTTTTTCATGAAACAAATATTTAAAAAATGAAAATATCACTCTACTGCGTATGTATTCTACATAAAAATGACAATAAGACATTGTCTAAATTCACATGACTTAAATTGATTCACATGTCCCTGATGATTAAAATAAACTTTCATCTCTATTATATATTCTTGTTTTAGGTATATTTGCAATTGTAAATTTATTTTAAATTTTAGTTTACATTTTTCATGTTAAATGATTATCATTTTTTGCTTTTATATTATTTGTGGAACAATAAATGCATTGTCATAAAGTTGCGAGTTTAATTTTTCTAAGTTATTTTAGCATATTAATATAATTATTTTTATCCATCATTCAAAATTTAGTTTCATCAATAACTGCTACATTAAAGGTTTCTTGGAAAAAACATTAAATTAAAATATCAAATGAAAATGAATAAAATAGACATTTATTTGATATTGGTATAAAGCTACAAGAACTGAAAATGTGCACATTGTTTTATGAAAAACTTTTTTTACAAAAATAAACTCTCACTGTAAATATTAAGATAATTAAAGAACATTTTACGCAATTCTATTCAGAATCTGTTTCATTCCATCGTATAAGAATGTTAGATAAATTAAAAATGAATAAATCAACCGTTTCATTAATACTATAATTAGTTTTGAAATAATGATTTTGAAAAGATTAAAATATATCAATAAATAAAAGAAAAGTGATTTCTGAAAACTTCAAAATATAGCACATAACGGTGTGCACTTTCAATAGATACACTGATTCAATATATATCTGATTGATAAAAAGAAACTTCTTGTTAACTTAGAGGGAAAATTTCTCAAATTATAAACATTATATTACTTAGTTACGTTACTGAATTTCATACGCATTCATAATTCTGCTACATTTTTAATCAAAATGCAACTTACCAAAATAAATGTCGAATCAACGATGTTTGTTGGCTCTTCTTCTTGACCAAACTAACTCTTCAGAATCGTATCTCCAACGTTGGCTCATTTTCTGCTGTTGGTGCTTTATTCAACTACTTGAATTTCTTTCAAACAGCGAAATTGAAATTTTTTGATTTTCATGCACATTCTTGTAAACAAGTGCTATGTCTGTCTTGCAGACTTCTATAGCACAAGTCTTGTTGTAATTTCCACGTCAGCACTAACGCTTCTCATATATACACTACCTCCATAAGTGACCTTGGAAGTATCGCTGATAGCCAGCAGTTCGAGTATATGATTTTACTTCCTTGCTTCTGCATAACGAGGTACTTGTATTTCTTTCAATAAAGCTGCTTCTATTTTTCATTTCCATCTTTGTGGGGTGGAGGAAGTTTATCCAAATCAATCCCCTCTTGTCAGTCATTGTAATAATGTTTTCACGTACATAATAAACAGTGACAAATCTACGTAAGGCAATCAGCATAGTAGCAACGATATTTGCTTGTTATCGGAAACAGAACCACAAATCGTGTTGTTTTACCAAAGCCAATCTTCTTTCATCTTGATCTCAACTTTGTCCTTCCTAATGAACTTGGCATTGTTCATGTGGATGCGCTCTTGAATTCTTGCTTGTTTGTGTAAGAATTTGAGAAAGTCTCCACTCGACTCTTCTCATCTTTCTCCTCCAGTACCTTGTCTTCCCATTGACGTAGTATCGTTTCAGGAAGGAGCCGTTTACTGATGGTCAGAATAAAGTCAGATGCATATTCGTTTTCTGAGGCACGTCTACCCAGCTTCTCCAGCGATCTGACATGTCTTAGAAGTTCACCGTGCAAGTCACGCAATTTCCGTTTTTCATTTGGTCTCACATCCAGCAGAGCTTGTATGTGATGTTCAATCACCAAACTGACTCTTCAGAATCGTATCTCCAACGCTCGCATCACAATCGGGTAATTCTCAGAAGTGACAGCACACCTTTTCATGGCCTTTAACCTTTCACCTTCTAATATGGATGGCAGGTATATGAATTTCGACACGTCTTCAAGTTGGATGATGCCATGAATTCCTGCTTTGAAATGTTCCCAACAAGAGAGAAACTCTAACACATTTCCACTAAATTTCGCAAGGTTCCGTGTAGAAAGCTTAGCCATTGTTAAACGCCGAATACCACATTTCTACAGGCTCTGTTTAAGTCTTCAAATACTCTTCCGCTCTAGCGCAAGTTGTTCGTACTTCAAGTTTAACATTCATCTACTTCTGATGTCATCTTTCGTTCTTCAGCGTCATCAGTAGTGACTTCCATCGCACCGTGCGCATTCTGGAAATGTTCCAAGTATTTAGACAATGCATCTATCGTTCTTGAAGTCTCTGCATGTGGTCTAGCTTCATGTACAAACGTGTAGAGATCTCGGCATAAACGAACCGTTCGGCCTTTCAAAACTTTACGTCGACGTTTCAATATTTCGAGATCCATAGTCGTCGTCGTCGATTAACTGTGTTAACCAATTGCTAACAAATGAAAATACCACGATCCGGCTCGGAGGACCAAACATGTTATCAATTTGACATTGATAATCTTTGATTTTCAAGTTGGCAGTAACTGCAATTGTTTTAGCAAAAGATTCTATTCTGCTTTCGGCAGATAACTAGATAGCGTCGATCAGTAACAGATCCACGATGAGCCCATTTAATTAAGCTTAGGTTACATCGGTCAATGTTCTCGAGTTTGACGATCAAACAAACTAATACGGTGGATCCCCTTATTGGTCACAAGTAATACAATACAAAATTCAAACGTGCTCGCCAAATAAAGTCAATCTGCTTCCTGCAGACACACTTCTGTACGTATAAATATTCTACAGTACACATTTATTGAAAGTCAAGTTTGTACTGTCGGTATCAGAAGCATTTTTATCTTGTTGCTGTCTGCAGTATAACAGTTAATTGATTATTACGCAATGCAGCAGAACTTAATGTAAACTTTAATTTTTACCTTAATTTTGAATTTTAAAATTATTTTTCATATCTTTAATTGATGTTAAATGCTTAAAGTGATTTGCTTTATTGTAACCATTTGAAAGATGCGTGGTGGAATGAATATTTTTTTGACATTGAAAAAAATTATTTCATGTGCTTTTGGTATATTTACGGTAATTTCATTTTTTAAATGATTCATCGCTTTTTCCTAGAATGTTGGAAGTCCTTAATGTATTAAAAGTGGCAATGAAAAACGGATGGCTATATTTGTGATATGTTTTACATATATTTTAATTAAAAGACATTTAAAATTCACTTCATAAATAAGAAGTTTTTTTGCATTACTTTCTTCGGGCATTTAATTGTTAGATTTTATTGCTTGAATATCACAAATTGCATACAGTATACGATTGGTTAATTGTAATATTGTGGTGGTGCAGTTGTGAACGTTGCAGCAAACTGCAAGTGATATTTGTTTCTTATTTTTTTGATTTATAATTATTGCAAAACAGATTGTTTTGAGAGCTTTTATATTTAACTATTGAAACACATCTTTTCGCTTGATGTGCCTATTTGTGATCATTTTGCATGTTTGTTGTTTTTATTGATCATTTTCTATTGCTTGCTCTAAATAGCTGTCGGTAATATCAATCTTCGACCGGCAAGTAAATACGCTCTTTTGGCAGTCATTGTTTGCTAAGGCGATTTGTCGCCTTTGGTTCACATTCAACATTGATGAAATGAATATTTGATTAAATTTAATTACAATTAATTATTTAATGAAACTGAGCAAAATGGTACAAATCAAAGAAAAGCACAAAAGAAGGGTTAGTTGTTCTTCTTCCGGTACGCCTGTTGTACATTATATGATGGGCCTAGTCCCAAGTTGGAAAATGGCCCGCAGTATTTATGCTGGTGGAAGCATTGCTTGCCAGCTCATCATAAACTTCTGTTACCGGCCTCGGATCCTCTGCAGCCAGCCGTTTCAATTCCTGAAGCTGCTGCTGACGCGTCAGCAAAACGCTGGAGCAGCCTGAAGCTGCGAAGAACGGAAATTGCGTGGGCGTCTACTCGGCAGCCCTCTGCATGCTCACTTGTGCGGATCACTTCTGTGGCATCCAGATTTGTGGACAGTGTGCTACGGCAGCCGCTTTATCTCTAAATTAGAACAGATATATTACAATGATAATAACGTGGTATATTGAAACAATTCTGCTTACCTCAGCACACATCCAATATTTATCATTACTATTCTTCCGCTTTAGTGTGTAACACCTTCCCTTGTACACCAATTTTGTTGTTGGTTCCTTTTAGTAGATACGAACTGAATTTTATCACTTTCTATTAACAACAACTCTCAAATACGAAACATGGAAGATAAACATTTTTATTTAACATCACTTTGTTCTGTTTTCTCTTCTTTTGGCTGTTCATTTTTTGCTTCTATATGTTTTGCAGAATGATGTAATTGGATAATAAACATATTTTATTTGTAAAGAACATGTCCGTCAATTCTATTTCAGCTTAATCCACTTCTCAGTGCTCATCACTACCTTGTGTTATTTTCTGTGTCGTAGGTATGAGATGTCTTTTCGAATGATGGGAATAAATCATGATGAATTTCAGTTTGTATCTCACGGGACCAACATAAGCTAATACACAAAAGGAGGTGCTTTACGCTCAAACGCACCAATCGTAATGATAAATACTGGTTGTCAACAAAGATAAAAAGAATGGCTTAACGTAGTACATTATTATCGTAATATTTTTTCAATTTAGAGATTAGTGGGCAACCATGGCGCATTTTCTCCAAATACAGAAATTGACTTTTGCCATAATGATTCATTATTATTGTACTGCCTATCTTTTCCCATAGCATATATTGTAATATAGTTCAGATTTGATCACTGTTGTAAAATGAAAGATTGTATATTATTTAGGTCTGAAGCGCCTTTAGCAAATAGCAGTAAAGTGTCTGTGCAAAATAGCCTGCTGATCAGTATAGACTTGAAGAAATACAATTACAAAAGCGAGTTATTACTTGAAGTAAAATGATCTTCTGTAATCAATGAAATGTAAAACGCCTAAGCTTTTTAAAAGCATCATTTGCAAGTCCAAAAAAAATGCACTTATCCATATGATATATAAAAGAACTTTATTTTAAAATATGGGAAATTTGATTATTTGTCCATATAAGGTAATTTAATGGTGAAACATCTCATATTTTGGAAAACTTTACGACATAACGGACAAATCTACGATAGAGAGAACTTTAGATGAAAAATAATTTTCTTTGCTTTCAGTTTTGTTTGGTAAAATGATTTCGAAATGCAACAGATCATTTTTTATCTGCAAGGTTGAACATTTGGTTATCATCGTTATACAACAATTGCAACTTGAATATTTATTTAACCCAGATGTCGGTTTACTTTACATATTGAAAAACAAATTTAATACAATTTACACAAAATCTATAGCCACAGATGTTTATTTTAAACAAAATTCCATAATCAGATTTTTTATTTAAATCAAACTTAACAACAAAAACAACAACTCTGGTGAACAGAAGCAAAAGAAACATTGGAAAGATTAAAGATAAAATTCTTTTCCAATGTTGCAATGCAGAGAACAGGCCAGCAAAATCAGAAAAGTATTTCGATGCTAACAAAAATTAGCAGTTGCCAGGCCCAGTTATAGCTGACACCTGAAGCTGTGGACAATTTGTCACTTGTTGATTCTTCCGTTGTATTTATATCACCTTTAGCTTCTGTTGAAATAGAGCCTACGGATTTACTCTGAACTCCATGCAAATTTTGTGTCGTTCATTATTTGCATAAAGTTATTAGTCGTAATTGACCAGATATATAAGAGCGACCAATGAGCAAGCGACGTTACTACGAGCTAGAGACTTCAAACTTCAATACTTTCACTCTGTCTCATTTTTCCGTGTATCAGTTGTTACTTCCTGGTATAATAGACTGTTGTAAGTATTCTTGTTTGCTTGACATTGTTCCCCGTTAGATATTTTCAGCAGCTACTCATCAGAATCATTTCTGACAAACGGAAAAGCATTTTATGCATAAATCTTATATAATTGCTAGCTAAAACGAAATTTGTCTGATGAGCGAGAAACAACTGTTGCTTGACATTCTTTTGAACAGTATTTATGAACGCGGGTGGATAAAAGAAAAGCACTTTGAAAGCGGAAAGAAAGCGATGGATAGCACCAAGCGATAGATCATAGCTGCTTCTAATTCACTCTGCAGCGGACATCGCATTTGATGTAAGCATCTGTGCGCCATTTGTGTGTGATTAATTTTCTTCTGTCAGCATCAACAAAGGGCATTGGTGCCCCAAGCAATATCACAAGTTGATCTTCGATTGTAGATAAAATGTGGAATGAAAACTAAATGTTACAAAATGGTTATTTAAAATGAAATTCGAAACCGTCAAATTCATTTTCCTTTGGTCTCGCGTTTCTGTTCAGTGCTTTGCGTTCCATAGTTATTCGAATTATTTTCTATTCTGTTCTTTGTTATGGCTGATGTCCCTGAGTTACATCTTGTACCAAATCGTTGCGGTGGTATGTCCCTTGTATATGAAGGCAGGGCATACAAATTGAAACGTGCCGGCAAACAGAAGAAATATTGGAGTTGCTCAAAAGTATGTGCTAAATGTATAGTGTGTGTCCTTCCTTATTAAGGGTTGTTTATTTTGGTATAGGACAAAAAAGGCTGCGGTGGTGCTATATGGACAAACCTTGACGTGACATCGGTGATCAAGCAGAATGAACACATCGAAAGCTGCCCGGTGGATGAGCACTTAGCATACAAATTGGAAAAAAAAGCCGTGTTGAAAAAACGAAGCGCAGAAGAAACGAAACCCATCCCGGCCATTTATGATGAAGAAGCTTCCGCCGCGTCCGCCCAGCCATCCACATCTGGTCATTGTCCGCTTTTTAAACGGGTGAAGTCCACGATGTACAACTACCGGGCAAAGCGATTCCCGAAACTGCCTCAACATCGTCGGGACCTGCAAATCCCTGTCCCGTTCAGGAAAACAAAGGCCGGCGATGAATTTTTGTTGTGGCAGAGTGCATCAAGGCATATACTGGTATTTGCTATGGGCTCTAACATTAGACTGGCAGCCATCCATACCTTTGTGGCGGGTAAGCTGGTGCCAGCAGTCTACTGTTCATGTGCGAGTAAAGATATTGGCACGCATGGCTATATTTTTCAAGCTTTCATAAACAAAGCGGCAGTTCTCGGGGTCAATCTCAATCCACAAACAATAATTTGTGATTTTGAAACGGCCCTGATACCCGCGATTCAGGGCTACTTCCTGAATACGCGGGTACAGGGCTGCTACTTCCACTTTTGCCACGCGGTATATAGGAAAGTCGGTGAGCTGGGACTAAAAACGATATAGAACAGAAGAAGAAACAAGAAAAAAGATTAGAATGCTCCTGGCCACCGCTTTCCTCCCTGTACCGCAAGTTAATACGGGTGTTAGCCTGCTTGAAGCAGGCACTACGGGTAATTTGTTAGCTTTATTTCAATATTTTCGGCAGGAGTGGATGACCCATGAGCGACTGCCGCTTTGGAATGTTTATAATGTAAATATTAGAACGAACAACCACTTGGAAGGTTGGCATAATCGGCTCAACAGAAAAGCGGGTAAAATTCATAACGGGTTATACGAACTGCTCCAGATCCTGATAGCAGAACAGGGTGTGATGGACACCCTGATTCGACAAGTGCTATCAGGAAACGCTACCGTTGGTGATTTGAGACGGGTAAACAGGGTTTATGTTGAAAAGCAACAACGGGTTGAACAATATACGGGTGAATACACCAACGGTAGGCGTACTCTGGAGCAGTTCCTGGAAGCTTTAATGTACATAGCCCCGGAGCCGATTTAATGCCGCCTTCCAAGTGGTGGTTTGTATTAGATTTGTATTTTATTGTGTTGTATTGTATTGTATTGTATTATATATTTATTGTTGTGTTGTATTGTATTATATATTTATTGTATTGTACTGTATTGTATTATATTTGTTTTTTATTTCATTGTATTGTATTGTATTATTTAGTTTTTTTTGTTAATGTCGTTCACTGTTATTGTGTTGTTTATTGTTGTTGTTGTTGGCTGTTCTTTACTGTTGTTGTTGCTGCTGTTGTTGGCTAGTGAAAAATAAAAATCACTATTTAACTTATTTTTTGTGTTGTCGTTTCTGAATTATTGCTATCGCGTTTGGTATAACGTCACTGTGGTACAATAAAATAGAGAACAATGATAAAAATTATTTTCGGGAATGCTGATCATGAAAAAATAAAAACATCACCACATATAATATATTTAAATAAACAAAATTTCAATGAATGACAAAACTTCATAAATTTTGATTGAAACAAACTCAATAAAATTTTGCAATAATAAATATTTCCATTATTAATGTTACGTCACTACTATTAAAGTTACGTAATCATGAATGGAATATTTGAACCAATGAAATGAAAAAATATTACAGCTAATCACAAGTGAAAGGTTTGAATCAATGAGCAATTAGACAAAGAAGACCAATAACACAACGACATGAC
>JYDO01000004.1:720972-748625 GCA_001447755.1 Trichinella papuae
TAATAATGTATATAATTCTATTTTAATATTTTGTACAGAAGAAAATCTATCCATTTTATCTGAACATTCTGTCTGGTCCATGGATGGAACTTTTAAAATAGTTCCGGAATGGTACCAGCAGATGTTTACCATCCATGTTTTTATTGCGGGTAAATTGGTGCCACTTGTTTATTGTTTAACTGTTCGAAAAGATCTCTCCGCTTATCGTGAAATTTTTGATCATTTAATTTTAAAGGCGGCAGCGTTGGGGGTGATCCTTCAGCCGCAAACAGTAATTTGCGATTTTGAGACCGCCCTGATCCCTGCACTGCAGGGGACATTTCCGGGGGTCCAGATACAAGGCTGTTACTTCCATTTCTGCCAAGCAGTTCTGCGGAAGGTGACGGATCTTGGGATGCGAACCAGCTACATCCATGAAGCGGCAACGAAGAAAAAAGTCAAAATGTTGCTGGCAACGGCTTTTTTGCCGCTTCATGATGTACCTGCTGCCGTGGAACTGCTTGGTAGAGATGCTACGGGTTCAGTAGCAGCCTTGTTCAATTATTTCAGAGCGGAATGGATGCCCCCTGACAGACTGCCGCTGTGGAATGTATATAGTGTAAATATTCGCACGAACAATGATCTGGAAGGCTGGCACTTCAAAATGAACCGACTTGCGGGGAAGCGACACCTCGGCTTTTATGAACTGCTCCAGTTGCTGATCGACGAGCAGGGTTCAACGGAAACCTTGAATCAGCAGGTAACATCAGGACGCGTCACCGCCAATGATATAAACATCAAAAATAAAAAATATGAACAACTGCAGCAACGCATAACAGCGTTGACTGCAGAATATGATGGCGGTACGCGTACAATGGAGCAGTTTTTAAAAGCTGTGGCGTACCTAGTACCCGAGGAAGAGAATTATTGAGTGCCAGCCTTTTCTGCACACCGCATTATATATTTTAATTTACTCTTGTACAGTTTTTTATTGGTTTTTGTATTGTATGATGTTGTTTTGTATTATATAGTTGTTTTGTATTGTATTATGTTATATTNCCTGATCCCTGCACTGCAGGGGACATTTCCGGGGGTCCAGATACAAGGCTGTTACTTCCATTTCTGCCAAGCAGTTCTGCGGAAGGTGACGGATCTTGGGATGCGAACCAGCTACATCCATGAAGCGGCAACGAAGAAAAAAGTCAAAATGTTGCTGGCAACGGCTTTTTTGCCGCTTCATGATGTACCTGCTGCCGTGGAACTGCTTGGTAGAGATGCTACGGGTTCAGTAGCAGCCTTGTTCAATTATTTCAGAGCGGAATGGATGCCCCCTGACAGACTGCCGCTGTGGAATGTATATAGTGTAAATATTCGCACGAACAATGATCTGGAAGGCTGGCACTTCAAAATGAACCGACTTGCGGGGAAGCGACACCTCGGCTTTTATGAACTGCTCCAGTTGCTGATCGACGAGCAGGGTTCAACGGAAACCTTGAATCAGCAGGTAACATCAGGACGCGTCACCGCCAATGATATAAACATCAAAAATAAAAAATATGAACAACTGCAGCAACGCATAACAGCGTTGACTGCAGAATATGATGGCGGTACGCGTACAATGGAGCAGTTTTTAAAAGCTGTGGCGTACCTAGTATCCGAGGAAGAGAATTATTGAGTGCCAGCCTTTTCTGCACACCGCATTATATATTTTAATTTACTCTTGTACAGTTTTTTATTGGTTTTTGTATTGTATGATGTTATTTTGTTTTGTATTGTATTGTATTATATTATATTATATTGTTATATTGTTGTTTTGTATTACACTATGTTATACTTTGTACTGCTGAATAAACCGTTTTTTCCCAAGGTGGATTTTTAATTTCAACAGAAAATGTCACTTTACTCAAATTTTGTTGTTGATTGATGAAATTTTTAGTAACTGTACTAAAAATTCAAAAATTTAAAAAATTTTTTAAATTCACTAAATCTAGAAATACATATATGTATGAATTTTTCCTATTTGTTGCAAAAACAATATTTTATTAAATAGTGATGAAACTTCATTAAATAAGCACATGTAAAAACTATATAATTTTAAAAAATACAATTAAAAAGCATTGTATTTATTCCAAAAACTGACCATTGATAAGAAATCTTTTTTTGACAAATGGAATGCATCAGAGCGACAACCAATGAGAAACTAAAACTGACCATTGATAAGAAATCTTTTTTTTGACAAATGGAATGCATAAGAGCGACAACCAATGAAATTTAGCTGCGCGCATCAGAGCGACAACCAATGAAATTTTACTCTGAAAAAGTAGGCGGAGTTCGTTGGGGAAATCGGGTCTACCCCTTCATGAGGGGTAAATTGCTACCCGTCGTATATTGCTTGAGTTGTATGGAAAGATCTGCCCACGTATAGCTGGATATTTGAAGTGCTGCATTCCAAAGCGGAAAAACTTGGCGTCCAACTTGATCCGGCGAAATTTGTTTGTGATTTCAAAACAGCCTTGATCCCGGCCATTCAAGGCAGCTTTCCCAACATCCGGGTGCAAGGTTGCTTCTTCCACTTTTGCCAAGCTGTGCTTCAGCAGGTCGGCCGGCTTGGCTTAAGAACTGATTATATTCATAATCAGGAAATAAGAAAAAGTAAAAATGCTAATACTAATGTACTCCTGGGTTTTGAAATCTTAAATGTTGGGACGTCGGTCAAGTGGAAGCCTTGTTCCAGTACTTCCAGCGGGAGTGGTGTGGCTGTGCGGATCAACATCCATCTGGATGGTTGGCACAGCTGCATGAACAAAAGAGCACGTAAGCACCACCTGTGATTCTGTCAGTTTCTACAACTGATCATTGATGAACAGGGTAAAACTGAGACGGTGGTGCGGCAAATGGATGATGGCTATACGCGGGGAAGGGGCTCCGTAAGACGTAGTGCAGCTCACGGAGTCCAGCAGCGACGTGTAGCTGCACTTACAGGTAGATTGCACCATAGTGAAATTAGTATAGAACATTTTTTAAGTGCCATATCTTATCATACTCTTGCACCTTTACAATTATAGCACCTCTGCACTATTTATTATTGTTGTATATATTTTATTCCTTATGATTGTATAGTTTATCTTTGTCCATTTATTATATTGTAATATAGTTCAGATTTGTTTGTTGTTGATTCTTATTGATTGTTGGTTATTGTTGATTCTCATTGATTGTTAGTTGTTGTTGATCCTTATTGATTGTTGTTTTAACATGAAGCTGTATACTATACATTTGCCTAATTCAGAAGCGCTTGTAGCGAAAAGCAGAAATGTTTCTGTGCAAAACAGTCTGCTGATTAGCACAAACGTGAAGAAATAAAATTACAAAAGCAAGTAATTATGTGAACAATGAAATGTAAAACTGAAGTATCATTAATGTTATAGACTAAGATGACCACTTATTTAAAGCTATATTCAAATATTGTAAGACATCTTTTTAAATGCTGTTCTTAACAATATACATACAAAGAACATGCAAATGTAAAGAAGTTAAACATTAGTTTTAAGCATATTAACTTTGTTATTGTTATAATTCCTTTAACGCAATGAAAGATGGCTAACACCATATCTTTAAAAACTGTTTTAAAAATAGTAAATGCTTCTTTATGTCCATATGAGGTAATTTAATAGTAATTCACCCATATTTGGAAAATATTTGATAAACAACAATCACCCAATCCTTGACCAAAACTTAATAGCTAATCAAATGGCACAGTTAATCACCCAATTACTTATCACAAAGATTGGCTAATAAAGTAGTAGAAACTATTAGCCAATTACCGATCACGTGCAACCTATTAGCATACAGCTAATCACAAAAAGGGGGCGGAGTTTGGGGAAAAAGGTTTCAGATGAGTTCAGAAAAGCCCAAAACGTTATCTAGTTACCGGCCAAAATTAAGATGAAAAAAATGGTGGTGGAATTTATTTTTGCATACGTTGAATATGGCCGTAGTGGCAGCTTGGAAATTGCACATGGAGCTGCATACAGCAACCACTGACCAGCTGTCACATTTAGAGTTCCGCCGTGAAATCATCATCCAATTATTGCACACGACCCATTGGTAAGACACAGTAAGCCTCCGGACACTGCACGGACACTACCTCTAATCATGTGCTCAAGGACGATGTGTAGTTTGCCAAAGAAACTGCAGAAATGAATGTGTTCAGTGCAAAAAAAGGCTACACCAAAATTGTTTTCTGTCCTATCACGGTTTAGCATAATTTTATATTTATATTTTTACGGTAAAAATAAATTGATATTATCCACAATGTGACGTGAAGTATGAAATCTTCAATATTGAATGACTGGGATAATTGTTAAGTCAAAATGCCAATGTCCCCTTTCGGGTCCTTGAACATGTCAGAAAAGTACATTGTTTCAGTCAGAATGAAGTGGAATTAACATATGTACCTTATATCCTTCTTATCAAGCCATTTTAAAAATATTAGAGCCCTCACACAAGGGGACCTAATTCGGCCTGTAAACGGTTAAAGAGAAACCAAAATTTCACAACAGAACGCATTACAACGACAACCAGTGAAATTCAGCTGCGCGACAACGAATAACATTCAACACAACGACAATCAATGAAAGTTAGTCAGCTTGAAAACCAATGAAATTTAATGAAACCAATCAAATTTGGATGGGAAATTTATGACCAATCAGATTTTGAGGCGGCATGTCTTTGATGGGAAAAATGAGTCTACCCTGCGTGCAGTTGCATTTCACGGACATGCCTGAATCTAAAGCTTCACGATTCCATCACTATGCAGGGGCAGCCTTGATTCCTTCTCTCTTCAGATATATTAGCGAATGCCAGAGAGCCACCAACTCGCAGGATTCTATCCTATTCCAAGCAGGGATTCAACTGCTGGATGATTCCTGTGGTGGCTCCCTGGGCCATAACTACTCACCTGGATCTACATCTTCTCCGCCTACCGCATTTCCGTCGCGGTCAGGCGTGGTGACCAGCAGCAGCTTCCCATAGCTGCCACGGCGCGTTACAACCAAGACTGACTGCAAACTGCATCTCATGAGGACGGTCATCACCAGACTCGTCTTCCTGCCTCTGATTCCACTTCTTCTATGCTTCTTCTGCGACTGATCTTCAGCTTTAGCCACGCACTCTCGTCCAGTTAGAATCACTTGTGTCCTGAACAGCATGAGACTCCAACTGCAAACTCAGAGAAGGAGCATCCTCTGCTCACCAGATCCGCTGGGTTATCTCAAGTTAGGCAATGCCTCTAGTAATCAGGAAGTGCAATCTCTTGGATATCTCACACTGGATTTGCTATGAAGGGCTTCCATCGCTGTGCGTCACTCTGGATCCAACATAGAGCTACCAAGCTATCGCTCCAAAAAGCACATCTCCTGAATTGAAGGCCTACTTCTCGTTTCACGTAAGCGTCTAAACGGGCGCAAAGCAGAGCTGCCATCAGCTCTAAGCTGGGCACACTCAACTTCTGAATTGGAGCCAATCTGGACCTTGCAGCGATGAAGCGAACTTCCACTTTGCCATTCTCATGCATGAAAGGCAGATAAACAACAGCACTGTACGCGCTGGCAAATCCATAGAGGTCCATTCTGGCCAATTGAACGCGTGATCATTGGATGCAAGCCCTGTCAATACAGATCTGAGCCAGCTTAGACAGCTCCCCTCATCCAAGTCTCCTGGACAGCGTCAACGTGATCCGGCAGCGGTTCATTCCAAGAAATTCTTTCCTGCCATAGCACCTGGAACAACATCTTTTCTGGTCCGTAGATGGTCTCAAATACCTGATAGGATCGAAGATCATTGCAGCCAAGCTTAACAGGGTCCTTTTGTTTTCCTGCGCCTCCACGTTTGAGACCGGCTGCCAGAATGAGTGTCAGTCTGATTTCGAATCCCACTGGACGCGTAGCGTCTTCCAAAGCTAGCATGTCGAGTCAGGATCATTTTCAGATGGCAGTTCTCCCTTGTGTTCCATAACACCTGGTAAATTACTCATCCAACCGGTCAGATTGAATCCCCTTTTCATGAACAACGACGTCGACTCCTTCAAAAAGTTCTTCGCTTCTTCGACACTGTCAGAAATTAGCACAAAGTCGTCGATGTACATGTTCAGGATAATTTGTTTGGTCGTTTCACCACTCACATGCTGTCTTCTCTTAGCATGCGTCCAGATGGTCTGGAACTGTGATCTATTCAGTCTAAAACAAACCCTCGTAAACTGCTATTTCTTTGACGTCTTCTTTCTCTCACGTCTCTCTAAAGCAGGGGTGCGCAACCTGCGGCCGTTCAGCTGGAAATGTGCGGCCGTGGAAGAGTGATGCTAAATTGAATAAATTTTTGGCACCAAAATAATTCTTGTTATGCACGTCATTCCATGCTTTTGGAATTGTCGTAAATGCGTTTGTAGGTAAATTTTCAAACCATCTGCTCATTAAAGACTTTTAATCCGTTGTGAATTCAGCCCTCAGATTACATTTCTTGGATATAATGGTTATTCTTAAAAACACTTTCATTTGAGCTTGAGAATCCACATCAGTTACCATAACCCAAAAGTTGGGCAGTGTTACATCAGAGTTCCGGTGCGTATACCCAGGACGGAGTGTGTGAGTGACGCGATTAGTGCGTGTGGTTTTCGTGGCTTGTGATTGATTAACTGTTTGCCGGTCTGGGGTTGGATTGTGTTTGACTGTCTGTGCCTTGACAGTGCAGTAGTCATCTCTGAGTCATATTGTTCTAGCAATCCTATCATTTATTCTTTTTGTTGTTTTGATTGATTGATATTCATGTTGTCAAAGAAAAAAAGAAAATTAAAAGCTTTAAAATTTGGGAGCTGGAGTTTTTTATGGTAGAGACTGCGGAGCATTTCAAGAGATGTTTGATTTGTGATGAAATTGTGATGACTCCTAAAGGAGTCAATGCGAAGCAACATTTTCACCGTCATTCATCTCACCGTTATGGGAATCTGCAGGGTGAATCGAGAAAAATTTGCGTTGAAAATTTGAAGAGGAAGCTTAGAAAGCAAATTTCTGCAATGAATGCATTCTTGAAAACTACAAATAAGCGCATTGAAGCCTCATACATGGTGGCTTATCGCCTTGGTGTTGGGGGAAAGCCTTAATCAGATGGTGAACTTGTAAAAGCATGCGTCGTGGATGCCGTTAAGTGCATCCATCCGGCTAGGGAAATAAATATTCCTCTATTCCTCTTTCACGCGATACTATGCAGCGTCGTCAGTATAATATCACTGATCAGTTGAAGCACTCACTACAGAAAATGGTAAAGAATGAGGGCAGTTTATTCTCATTAGCTGTCGATGAATTAACAGATATAACAGACTCAGCACAGCTCTTAATCTTTGTACGTTCTTTGTCTTCTTCCTTTGAACTGTGTGAAGGTCTTCGATCCATGGAAACCCTCACTACAAGTACTCATGGAAAAGACATATTTCTTGCAGTTAAAAGAGCCTGCATCAAGTTTGGTGTAGATCTAAAAAACCTACGTGGCATATGCACTGATGGTAAACCCGCCATGGTAGGTAAGGTGCAAGCATTCGTGGCATGATTTTCAAATTATGTGTCTAACGAGCATGGTAATAAGCAGCTCATCAACCTACACTATATTATTCACCACGAAACATTGTGTTCTAAATTTGCCGATTTGGATAACATCCTGAAGGACGTGAATCATATAATTTTGTTCGTTCGTGCTAACGCTCCTCACCATCGGCAATTCCTGGAGATTCTGCGTGCCAAAGAATCGAGTGTGAGGACATTTGTTACCACTCTTGATATTCGTTCGCTGTCACAGGGAGAAATATCTCATCGTGCTCTGCTTCTCCGGAAAGAAATAGTGGAATTTTATTTTTCAAAAAACAATGATTGCTCCCTGCAAAACAGCAGTTTTCTCATATCGCTGGCATTTCTTGTAGATTTGCTGTCTCATGTAAATCATCTTCATCATCATCATGTAAATCAAGCTCTGCAAGGTAGAACAGCATCAGTTTGTCTTTTGTTCCAAAAAGTGCAAGATTTCTGAAACAAATGTCATCTTCTGAAAAGTCATCTTCAGCAGCGCAATTTCTATCATTTTCAGCAATTGAAAGCTCTGATCGACAGCAAAGAAATACGACCAGATGACATTCCTACTAATTCCTTTTCTGGGGTCATAGATGTTTTGTAGAAGGAATTTTCTGAGCGTTTTAAGGATTTTGAAAAAATCTCCGTAGCATTACAATTGGTTGTTTTTTCTCATTTGGTGGCGACAGAAAGTGCACCGTTAGATCTTCAAATGGAATTGGTATATCTGAAGAATAATGAACCGCAAATCAAGAAATTCGAAGAAAAATATGATATCGTAGAAACATGGAAAGTAGCTGTCGACTACCTCAAGCTTCCAGATGTGGCCAGAAACATTCTCGTTCACAGTGGAAGCACTTGCATTTGCAAAGCAGCATTTTCACGAATGAAATATTTGAAGCATAAGTACCGAACTCGACTAGCAAATGACAATCTGGTGGGTGGAATACGGCTGATGGCCTCTAATGAAAAGTCTGATTTTGCGCGTCTTGTAGAAATGGTGCCAGAGTAAGGCGAGTCATATAGATTACCTTAAAAATTCATGTACCTAAATAAAAAGTCTAACAGCTCTTGTAATTTTTATTTAAATGTCTGTCATAGTAAAAGATGTTTACTAAAAGCAGAACTGGATATGAATGGACAGTGTGGTTAGGCTCACTTGCGGCCGTTATGACATTAAGGATACTAAATGCGGCCTCCAGTAGCCAAAAAGTTGCACACCCCTATTCTAAAGGAAACTGCATACGTCCCTATCTTCCAAGTGTAGATCCACCTGCAAATGCACATTTTTGATGTCTGCCTGCAGTCGAATCCAGAAGCGATAAAAACGCACCAAAATTCCCATAAGATAGAAGTGGAGATTCAATGCAGCCTCTAATTGGCAGTTGGGAGATGTTTTTCAGAAAACTGTCGATACATCAAGCGCCATCTGACATTTCTGCTCACCCATGGCGCCTGTATGGTTTACCACGTCGAGAGGAAAATACCTCGTTTTTCCTGGCGTTTGTGAGATCACTGCTTCCAAAGCCCATCCGTTGTCGAGTCGACTGTGCATTCCTTGAATCGCCCCTCTATTTCTGTTTGCCTGAACTCCGTTTTTGAGGGGAGGATACTGATGGCCTCGAACTCCCAGAACTTCCAGAGGGTGGCATCAGTTCGGTCGATCATTTCAGCACAGTTATCTTGAAATGCCTGCTCTTGAAAAGATGTTGATGACAGACAACAGAACCCCATAGGAATATGGTATCTGTCGTTACCATTTCGTTGTCTCCACATGGATGATCTACCGGCCCAAGAAGCGGAAGTAAGTGTCCAATCTGATGTCCACATGTATCAGTGTCAACTCTCTGATATTTTAGGTTTTTAAGTTCACGTTCTGTAGGTGAGGACAACCTTCGTTCACACTTCGCAGAGCATTAGAACTGTTCTGGCTTTCAGTTCATATCTCTTCTTAGTGTTTTCTCCGCTGATCTTTCTGAGCAAGATTCGAACCAATCTCGACTCTTAGCATATGATGTTCACACATGAAACGCCAGACAATGCCATTGGGTGAGCTCCTCCTGCTACCACGATTTCATCCGCGACATCCTGGTGCACCAGAGACTAGTTTGCTAGGGTATGCAACAGACAGTTGACTACAAGTTTCTGCCCGTAGGCACCGTGAGCTACAAATTTCATCAGCAGAAAGTGAATCTACACGCACTCACTAGCGGAGATGTTTACCTGTGTCTTTATTAGTTCTGCTGTCTTCTCCTTGCATGCTCCCTTTCCACAGGCGCCAGTGTTGCGCATCACGGGTACCTGGCTACCTGATTCCACAGGGAGCCAGTCCCGTTTCAGATAGTTCTCCTTGATGTGTCCTCACGGATGACAATGGAAACACAGTACAGATCGTGGTGGGGTATTCATCATTTCCTGAGGCCGCGCAATTTTCAACTCCATGGTCTCCTCCGTTCACGATAAATATTCACGCAGAATCTGTACGCATCGTAGAGAAGCTTCACACTTTCTCCACTTCATCCGCGCAAGCCACATCAGAGCTTTGGCTCGAACTTCATCAGTCTGGCAGTTTCTGGGTGATCTAGCCGTGAGTCCTCTAGGAGGTGAGCCTGTTCTCCTAAGAACTGAGGTACAGTCCCAAGTTCACAGCCATTGTCAGTTCTGTATTTGCCCATTCATCCCACTTGATTCTGACTGGAATCAGGAGATGATTTCAGCTGAGGATAGCTCACCCTCGTGAACTCCACCTTTCCTGGGATCTTTACCCAGAGCAGTCTGTGAGTTGAATGTTCTTCTAAAGTCGTCATATTGAGCGGGTAAGGTGGAGTCCATTGGTAGCACCTGCATGAGCTTTTAGAAATGATGTCGAAGCAACTTTTCTGGTCGATTGAATTCCTCACGCAATTGATTCATTGCCACCTCATTATCAACGTTTCTACTTGAGTGATCACTTCTGACGCCTTTCACGTCAAACTGCCCTGAAGATAAGTCAATTTTGCAGCGTTGGACAAGTCTCAGCGCCGGTGCCCATGAAACTCAAATTGATCCCAAAACGCTTAATATTCAGAGAAATCTCCACTGAATTTAGTGAGATAGCCCTTTGGCAATCATACAGCAAGTTCATGGACAGATGACACAGACGTCACATCTTCTGGTCTGCATCTTGTCGCATCCTTATCTGGTCAGACTGTTGTCCAGGGTGCTCAGTTCTGTTCAACCGCATTAGAGTTTTCACTGTGGCGTTGCGTTCTCTGATTGATTCATGGTATTTTGATTAGTCATCTTCCATGTTCCTTCCCTCATCCTATTCCAGGTCTAATTCCAATTCCACCTAGAAGCTGTCTCTCTCTTGGTAAGGTTCTTCAATTATTGAGATCTGATGTTTGATCTTTAACACATCTGCTGATCCTAGGCACAGCTGATCCAGCTCTTCCAAGAGTTAATTCAGGCGTTTCATGTACATGACCAGCTTCTTCCATTTATCTTTGGTTATGAAAGAAATGGTTCTATCTATGGTTCAAGAAATACTCAGGTCGCTCGTTTTCGACGATCTGCCTCAGAGGACCAAATATTGGTGACAAAAACATGCCAACTAGCAGCGGACTGTAAGTTATTTATTTTTCATGAGCGCAATTCAAACTGACTTACTGCGAAGCTGAAGGTTATTCGTTACAACAAAACAATCACACTTATTTGACTCACAGGAGAGTTTATTGTGCCTCTGGAAATAGCAGAATACATAACAAAACGAACGGATAACACTAGCGTCAAAGGTCACAAAGTCTTCCATCACATACAAATTCACTCACTAACTCATACGCGTCACTTTTTTCTACCGTAATGATCTGCAGGAAGCAGGGATACTGTAGTTTCCGTTTCCACCAGTACAATTTGGAAAAAAATAAAAGGAAAATTTTAATTATCAATTAAAAAGCCAGAAGTGACAACCTAAGCTTCCCTTCAAAACCATCACAACAATTATTTAGATGTTTAACAAACACACGGCTTGGAGTAACATCAGTTTCTCATTAGCAGCATAAGGCAAATAAAGCTGATGAGCACTTGCGATTAAGACGTCTAGAAAATTAAAGAGTTTTTGGAAAAAAATTGATAATGTGTCCTCAATAATTTTAATTTATTGACAGAGGGCAGCAAGATAGAAGTGTGAAAGTGAATCAAGAGGCAATAATGAAAGAATGTAAAAGTGAAAGTTATAATTCTGGTATAGAACATCATAAATAAAGAAAATTTTGTGCATTTGCTGAAATTTTGATTGTACTAACATTATTAATTCTTGGTTATCTTCCTTATGAACAATTACTGTAGTCTCTGGTCTGGAAATAAGTAGTCGTGATTAATACCATTGTTGGAGTTATTTTTTATCTACATCCCATCATAATGGCCAGAATTTTAAAACGTTTTTGAAGTGGAAAGTTGTTCTGATCATACGGCACTCAAGTTTAAAGGTTGATCTCTCAATTTAAAGTATATTGTTGAAAACAAAAAGCGTTGGTAGTGCAAAATGGCATGTCGATAAATTTCATTGTAAGTGTTTTCAGTGTAATTATTTTACTTTTTCTATATTATTAATAATTAATTCATTGTGATCTAGCTTATGCAACGTTGCAAAGCCATAGTTCTGAATGATTTTGAGGTCAATCCGGTTATTTTGCATAATCAACAGATGAGGAACTGTGAAGAAGATGAAAATGTATCCTACAAAATGAGTAGAAAGAAGATATAAAATGAGACAAGAACATATGACACCTATGCCATACCTGTGCAACAGAGAAAAGCCTATATCGTGTTAAGATCTGCATACTTTGCTTTTGCTCATACTGACTTTGCTGATAATTCACTTTATAAATCAATCAGTTCAATGCCATACAAACATTAATGAAGAAAGTGCCCCATAGCATATGTAGATTCCTGATTTTTGTAAATAACTAAAGAGGGCATTTTTCTCCACAATTGAAAGGCTGATTTCCATTGATTCTTGAAAAGTGGAAAGCTGAGGCGTTTATGATGGACATACTCACGTGATAAATAAGGTGTAGCTGATATGGTTCTGAGCTCTGCTCACCATCAATTGTGATCTGTTAAAAAATTGTTCATTGATCTTGTGGTAAATGATAATCTTGTTGGCCAGACATTCCCATCACCTGCCAGCAATTCCAGAACGTTTCTTATCAACTAAATGTTGTTTCAGAAGTATTCATGAATACAGTCACAAAATAAGTGAAGCGGTGGTTTTATTCTATTGCACGTCGAATATAGCTTTTATGATGATGTGGAAAACTCAGCAATGTGGTGACGATGCGAAGTTTATCTATAAGTGTCAGGTGCTATTATGTAAGGTATTCAAATCCTGATCACTGATTTTGGTCATACTGCCTAGTATATGTCAAGGAAAATTGGTAGTTATGCATCAAGATTTATCAGAACTAATAGGGTGCAGATCAGATATGGAGATGCCCTGTCATCTTCGACAGCTCAGCGCTGTAAGAACAGGCCTCACAAAATATACAACAATGGACAAAATTAAACTTTGTGAACTATCAGAATTTTTAATATCTTGTTGTATTCAACTGTTAATGCACTTGTGATTCTGTAATACATAATTTCAGTAACTATAAATACAACCTGACAGAAAGTAAAAAGAAATTTCAATAATTAGTTAGTTTATAATCAATGCATCACTAACCTTATTAAATTACTGAACGTCATCTCAATAACTAGCTGACCATTCTCTTGTATATAATCACCGTTGAACAACCCATTGATCAATTCTGAATTGCGTTGCAAGGCACGCATGTCACACACAGAGTACCATTATTGGAAAAGAGAGTTAAAGAAGAACCAACATGAACGGCGAAGCTGTTACAGCAGAATTGGAATTGTGGTAATAACTTTTATGCTAATCTTGTACTTGGTCATCAATATAATTTTACTGTATATGTTGTTTTACCTCTTGTTTTAAATGTTTCACAGTGTGGGTTTATAATACAGAATTTCTTTCTTTGCACATTTAATTTACTGATGCAGAGTCTATAACAAATGATTACAGTTAGATATATGAATTAAAATGTTCGATTGAATTGTTCCATTAGAGCACTTCGATTTTTCCAAATAGTGAAAACAGTCGACTGATGACAGTGGTAATCTAAAGTGTTCACAAACTGAGCATTTTCTTACCATCATTCAGTGCATTGATGATAGCAACCTTGTCTTTCACAGACAATCCCTTTCTCTTCAACATCAGTGCGCTTGGTGATGTAATGTGAGACAGAGTAATGTGGCAAAAACACAAGGCACAACTGTGAAATCGACACTTCAAACCTCATCGCTGTGCTCGCTTTTAATTTAATTTTTTCCTTTTTTGAATGGCTTAGCTCAACTTTTTTCAGTTGATTCTTGTAATGTCAGAATAATTTTATTATTTTAATTTTGTCCATGAAACAGCCTGTAAATTGTATTTGTTAAATCAAGCAAATTTTCTTACAATTCTGACAAAATCACAATTTCTGACAAATGACTAATGGCAAGCAAACAATAAAAATTCTTGTTCATCTGCATGCTGATCCGTTATTGTTTGTGTTTATAGTTGATATTCACGTATAATTATATTTTTATGTGCTCTCTGAATATACGCTCCAATTTTCTTTACTGGAACATGAAATTTCCAGGGAAAGTTTGAGAATTATTACAATGTTAATGACATCCTAAGTGAACACCCTATTTATTCCTGCTATTCATTATTCTACACAGTCTGCATGATTAAGGTTAACAGCTTCTGTGGAAGCTACATGAAAACAGAAAAACTAACTAGATGAGACTTCATGAAAGTTTGGTATGCTTTGTTTCATGGATCCTTCAAGTACCGCAATGGGAATAATCAAAGAAGATTTTGCTATTCTTTCAATATAAAATAATGTTAAATGAGAGAATTTGTTTTGTTTTCATTGCTTTTTCTGTCATTTGTATTTCGAATTTATTATAAAGTTTATCTGTAAACGGTATACCCAGCAGGCTTGCAATTATAGATAATATGGTTTATGATGTCAGATGCCAAATGCATAGTTTTCATAGAATGTTTTTTCAGAATTTTCCTAATACCAAACGGAAGATCGAAATGTATTATAACGCTTATTTTACAATTCTAGAAAAAGCTATTTCAATGTACTTATAGAAAATGATCCTCAAATATTATTCATTTTTAAATTATGGTTGTATCAGTTTTGACACTGTTGAGCGTTTTCTAGGCATTTAGGCATCTGCTATTCTAAATTCTGGAATTGTTCTTCTGTTGAGTTTTTTTCATATTACGGAATGTAAAATCAAACATTTCATTTCAACTTATAATCATTTAAAAGTTTCAGTTTGTAAATTTTTTAATGAGTATATATCTGCTAATTTTCCAAAATGCCTCTCAGGTTCACTGCTGATTGACAGTCCTTTTGAAGCAAGTGGATAAAACTTTTAAGTTTGTTACAGTGAAAAACAACCAGCAAAAATATGCTTTCTGTGATTAAGGTCTTTGAACGGTGGAATGTATCAGATAATCATGTTCAAAGATACAGGGAATACGGTAGAAACAGTGTGAGTTAGTTAGTTAATGCGCGTGTATACGTGCTTTAGTTCCTTACGTGTGCTGCATTGTTTCAAGTAAATTATAGTTTGCGTTCATTATGAGTGTTGTTCCTTCCACCTTTCCAAGTTATACCCTTTATATGAAAATTACGTTTGAAGATTTATGATTATAAAAATTTAGTCTGAAGATTTTCGATTATGAAAATGTCAGTTTGATAAGCAGATATTTGAATTGTGATTCAATTCTAGCGCAAGTATCACATTTGTTAAACTTATAAAGTGACTGTGCTACATATAGGAATGGTGTTTGATAATAATAATAAAGAACAAATACAGTAAGAAAAAATAATGTGCTTGTTGGTGTGTTATAACGTTCTTAATGTTTAATGCATTTTAGAATAGTTTATTTTAGGTTATGCATATTAGCCTATATTACCTTTTTACAAGAAACATTACACCTTTTTTACATGTTAGGAAAAGTACTACTTAAGTTTTAGTTGGAATACTGTATTGCCACGCTAGCTACAGTTTCACTATCACAGTTTAGAAAATAAGATGCGTACTTACAGTTAAGTTTCATGCTAAGTACTCGAGTGTCATTCGCATATTGTGCTTGGAATTTGCTTATTGGTTATGCAACTTTTATTGTTCTTCACTGTGATATTTTTCCATATCAACTGTTTTCTTTTCTTTTACAATTCCTAATATAAATGTACATATATATCTTTATACGTATGGAACCACTCATACCGCTGCTGACATTGTTTTCAGCAAAAATGTTTGTTGAAAAATGCTTCATTTGTTATGTAATGTGTGTTTCACAGCTAATAATTTTGTGAAATTTATAAAATTAATTTTAACATTGAAAAAAAAGACATTGTTATTGTATTTTGGTATGTGTATATTTTTTGATAAAATCTTTTTGAAATTTTATTTAGAACCTGTGAAGAAATTGATATTAAGCAATGCAAAATTCTGAACCAGGCCCAGGGTCAAGAGGTATTTTTATTAAAATATGCTAAGTAATCATTATGCTGTTTTTGTTTTCAATTTTTTGGAACACTTAACTGTCTAACATGAACGCTTTGCTAACTGTCTTCCAGAATTCTACATGTATCCTTGAAACCTCAATTTTCATTGATGCAATCATTTCATTAATTTATCATTGAAAAAGTAATAGTTTTGTGTTATATTTTGTAAAAAGTATTTTTTGTATTACTTTTGAATTTTTTAATGTATAAAAAGAAAGATGAATTTTCAGTATGAAAATTTTCTGAATGAAATATGAAAGATTTTGTTTAGCGGCAGTCTACATGAAAAATTTTAATTAAATTACTTTTTATAGAAACCTCATATGCAGAGTTTGCTCCACCAATGTGGCTGGAATATGCATCATTCGATTCTAATGCGCATGAACAAGGTAAGGGAGAGATATTCAATTTATCTGGCATGATTTGTGTCCTATGTTGCAAGAACATTATTTGGTGTACCCAAAAAAATAAGTTTGCAAAGATAATAATATTATTATTTTACTTTTTAGATAAGGTGGCTTCTGACCTGAAAAATGAGGAACGACTATGCGTAATCTGCATTGAAACATTTACAAAGGAGCAAGATATATGGTCCTGTAAGGTGTGCAGTTGTGTATTGCACTTCTCTTGCGTTGAGAAGTGGTCAACAGTTAGTAAAGATTCATATGGTATGTTGTTGAAAAAAAAAGTTTTTTAAAAAATACGTCAAACTCAAAATATATTGATAACTGTTTTTATGTTTTGGTTTTTTAAGCAAAATGGAAAACTTGTGATCTTGTTTAATTTATTTTTTTTCATTTTTGAAAAGTTCTGTTTGAAGGAAGATGGCGCTGTCCAGGTTGCCGAAATTCTTATTCACATATTCCAACAAAAAAATGTTTTTGTGGAAAACGTACTGAAATGAAAAATGAGACTGATGAAGATTTCTTTTCATGTGGCTTGAAGTGCGGTAAGCCGTTGCTACCTAAAAAGGTGTCCACTTACTGGATATGTCCGCATGTCTGCCGCAGAGTATGTCATCCAGGTCCATGCGGCAAGTGCATGTCATTTGCTGCAGCTCCATGTTATTGCGGTCAAATAGTGAAAATGGGAAACTGTTCAGAATTGGATAATGACAGATCTGTATGCAAATATATTTAGCTGCATGTTGTGTTTTGTTTTCTTTTACATTTAATACTAATGTGGAACAATCATAGTGCATGGATAGATGTGGGCGGCCGTGGTGACCATTTATGTGAGCAAGAATGTCATCTGGCCATGTAACTGTGCGCCATGTACAAAAGTTTTGCATAGTAGTGAATTTTCTTCTGCATTTTATGCTTATGTTTATTTTTGTTGATACATGTTTTTTTCCAGGTTCTGTTTGCAGAAGGTAAATGATAAGCAAGCAATGTCAGGAATTGGTTTTTGTGAAGAACATTTTAAAAAACGATGCACTTTTAATTCTTATAGATGTCAAAGGATAACTTATTTTAAAACATGCGGTTCTCTTTCACCACATGGAGACCCAAGGTTTCTATACATCTGTGGTAAAAAGTGCGTGCCATTGAGCAAAGCTTTATCACGTAACTGTTTGTATGATCATCTTCCAGCATTTTGCGGCTATATATGCAATAAAAAGCTCGACTGTGATGGATTAAGATTAGTTTATTATGTTTTGTTTTGATTTCTTTATTTTGCATGCAAAATCCATGCAGGTGTTGCACACCGTTGTTTGAGGCAGTGTCATCCAGGTCGTTGTCTTCTATGTTCTCAAAAACTTGAATGATATTGCGCATGCAAAAGTTCCAGAAAAAACACTCTTTGTTCACTCATGAATGTACCAAGTAATGCATCTTTATATAAATTGTATTTACCATTTGATATTCTCCATTATGATCACTGTTATCACCTTTGAATAGTAGCTTTTTACACTTTAACCTAGTGAAGCAGAGAGAAATTGGTCAGGATATTTTCAATTATTTATTTCTTCTGTGACATTTTGGTTTTTAAATAATGTCAAACAAATTTTAAATATTTCCAATGGTGTTCTATTCAGATGTTAATGATAGATGAAAATGTTACCCTTTTAAGTGTTTATAATTTTGTTGAAGATTTGTTTCAGTTTTATATCATAAGCACTTTTTCTTCAAAAAAATTGCAAAACACAAAAATGCACTATTGACATCATTAAATTGATTGTGTGAGATTTTCAAGTATGATTCTTAACTTTGTTTGAAATCTATTTATAATTTCAGCATGTCACTCTTTAAGTGAATCTTGAGCTTGGAAATGAATTGCAATTTTGTTTATTTTTAATTGGTGTATATTTTTAATCTTTCCATGCTTTCCGCTTTTAAGCTTTAAGCTTTTGAAGCTTTTTTTTAAATGTAATCGTCGTTGCAAACATATTCTGAATTGTAGAAAGCAGCATTGCAAGAAGACGTGTTGCACAGAATTGAGGCATGAATGTTTAGCAGTTTGCACTCGCCTTTTTAGCTGTGGCATCCACAGTTGCAATTGGCCCTGTCATCGAGGTAGATGCTACCCGTGTGAGTTGGAATCAGTGTACCACTTACCATCAGAGTACAGATGATCATTGCAACATGGCGTTCCACACGTTGTGCAGCTAGTTCTCAATTTTTGGTCTTACATTAAATTACATAAATTTGATTGTTAAATATTTGTTCAATTAAAAATGTAAATTAAATATTTGTAAAATATTTGTCTTACCACTTTATCCCTTTTAGTTATCAGTGTCTGTAACATAATCTTTTAAAAGTTTACTATATTCTATTAAATTTGTGACTCAATAAAGTTTATTAAAATGAGATACCAATAAGTCAACAAATACAATGAAATAATTTCTTATTTTTTAATATTCAACAACAACAATAATAGACAACACTTAGTGAAATAAATAAATATAAGTGATCAATATTAGCAAAGTAGAAGCAACGAAAAAATAAAAATTAGCAGTCACTAAAATATAATCCATATATAATACATAACCGTCACATGGAAGGCGGCATTAAATCAGCTCAGTAGCTAGATGCATTAAAGCTTTGAGAAACTGCTCCAGCGTCCTCCTACCGCTAGTATATTTACCCGTATATATCCCCCCCCCCTGTTGAGATATATATTCTCAGTATTTCAAAACAGGCAAAATTTAATTAACATTCAGCGGTGTTTAGATTCTCTGATATTGGTAAATTGTTATTATTTAGGAAGTAATATTTTTTTTAGTTTGACGTTTTCATGATGTTCTACGAATTGTGTTTATCTTTTGAGCAATTCCTTTCTATCAATTTCTAATTGACGCAACGTGAAACATGAGAATAACTGACAAATGAGTGGGAGAGGAGCATTTTTATTATTCTTGTGATACCATAGCTGTCAAAATTCTTGCAGAATTTTTTTTTCATTTTATGCTTTATTGTAGTAAAATACTGAAATATTTATGTTATGAATTTTAATACAAAATTAAAGTTAATTTAGTTTTAATTTAATTTAGCGCGGGATGTATTGCTCAGCAAATGTATCCCTCAAAATCTTGATGACAGTGCTTAGAAGCTTGTAGTACTTTGCCAATTATGTCAGTTTTAATGCTAAAGGTTTATTATTATTATTATTATTATTATTATTATTATTATTATTATTATTATTATTATTATTATTATTATTATTATAATAATAATAATAATAATAATAATAATAATAATAAACCTTTAGCATTAAAACTGACATAATTGGCAAAGTACTACAAGCTTCTAAGCACTGTCATCAAGATTTTGAGGGATACATTTGCTGAGCAATACATCCCGCGCTAAATTAAATTAAAACTAAATTAACTTTCATTTGGAATTAAAATTCATAACATAAATATTTCAGTATTTTACTACAATAAAGCATAAAATGAAAAAAAAATTCTGCAAGAATTTTGACAGCTATGGTATCACAAGAATAATAAAAATGCTCCTCTCCCACTCATTTGTCAGTTATTCTCATGTTTCACATTGCGTCAATTAGAAATTGATAGAAAGGAATTGCTCAAAAGATAAACACAATTCGTAGAACATCATGAAAACGTCAAACTAAAAAAAATATTACTTCCTAAATAATAACAATTTACCAATATCAGAGAATCTAAACACCGCTGAATGTTAATTAAATTTTGCCTGTTTTGAAATACTGAGAATATATATCTCAACAGGGGGGGGGGATATATACGGGTAAATATACTAGCAGTAGGAGGACGCTGGAGCAATTTCTCAAAGCTTTAATGCATCTAGCTACTGAGCTGATTTAATGCCGCCTTCCATGTGATGGTTTTGTATTATATATGGATTATATTTTAGTGACTGCTAATTTTTATTTTTTCGTTGCTTCTACTTTGCTAATATTGATCACTTATATTTATTTATTTCACTAAGTGTTGTCTATTATTGTTGTTGTTGAATATTAAAAAATAAGAAATTATTTCGTTCTATTTGTTGACTTATTGGTATCTCATTTTAATAAACTTTATTGAGTCACAAATTTAATAAAATATAGTAAACTTTTAAAAGATTATGTTACAGACACTGATAACTAAAAGGGATAAAGTGGTAAGACAAATATTTTACAAATATTTAATTTACATTTTTAATTGAACAAATATTTAACAATCAAATTTATGTAATTTAATGTAAGACCAAAAATTGAGAACTAGCTGCACAACGTGTGGAACGCCATGTTGCAATGATCATCTGTACTCTGATGGTAAGTGGTACACTGATTCCAACTCACACGGGTAGCATCTACCTCGATGACAGGGCCAATTGCAACTGTGGATGCCACAGCTAAAAAGGCGAGTGCAAACTGCTAAACATTCATGCCTCAATTCTGTGCAACACGTCTTCTTGCAATGCTGCTTTCTACAATTCAGAATATGCTTGCAACAACGATTACATTTTAAAAAAAGCTTAAAAAGCTTAAAGCTTAAAAGCGGAAAGCATGGAAAGCTTAAAAATATACACCAATTAAAAATAAACAAAATTGCAATTCATTTCCAAGCTCAAGATTCACTTAAAGAGTGACATGCTGAAATTATAAATAGATTTCAAACAAAGTTAATAATCATACTTGAAAATCTCACACAATCAATTTAATGATGTCAATAGTGCATTTTTGTGTTTTGCAATTTTTTTGAAGAAAAAGTGCTTATGATATAAAACTGAAACAAATCTTCAACAAAATTATAAACACTTAAAAGGGTAACATTTTCATCTATCATTAACATATGAATCGAACACCATTGGAAATATTTAAAATTTGTTTGACATTATTTAAAAACCAAAATGTCACAGAAGAAATAAATAATTGAAAATATCCTGACCAATTTCTCTCTGCTTCACTAGGTTAAAGTGTAAAAAGCTACTATTCAAAGGTGATAACAGTGATCATAATGGAGAATATCAAATGGTAAATACAATTTATATAAAGATGCATTACTTGGTACATTCATGAGTGAACAAAGAGTGTTTTTTCTGGAACTTTTGCATGCGCAATATCATTCAAGTTTTTGAGAACATAGAAGACAACGACCTGGATGACACTGCCTCAAACAACGGTGTGCAACACCTGCATGGATTTTGCATGCAAAATAAAGAAATCAAAACAAAACATAATAAACTAATCTTAATCCATCACAGTCGAGCTTTTTATTGCATATATAGCCGCAAAATGCTGGAAGATGATCATACAAACAGTTACGTGATAAAGCTTTGCTCAATGGCACGCACTTTTTACCACAGATGTATAGAAACCTTGGGTCTCCATGTGGTGAAAGAGAACCGCATGTTTTAAAATAAGTTATCCTTTGACATCTATAAGAATTAAAAGTGCATCGTTTTTTAAAATGTTCTTCACAAAAACCAATTCCTGACAATGCTTGCTTATCATTTACCTTCTGCAAACAGAACCTGGAAAAAAACATGTATCAACAAAAATAAACATAAGCATAAAATGCAGAAGAAAATTCACTACTATGCAAAACTTTTGTACATGGCGCACAGTTACATGGCCAGATGACATTCTTGCTCACATAAATGGTCACCACGGCCGCCCACATCTATCCATGCACTACGATTGTTCCACATTAGCATTAAATGTAAAAGGAAACAAAACACAACATGCAGCTAAATATATTTGCATACAGATCTGTCATTATCCAATTCTGAACAGTTTCCCATTTTCACTATTTGACCGCAATAACATGGAGCTGCAGCAAATGACATGCACTTGCCGCATGGACCTGGATGACATACTCTGCGGCAGACATGCGGACATATCCAGTAAGTGGACACCTTTTTAGGTAGCAACGGCTTACCGCACTTCAAGCCACATGAAAAGAAATCTTCATCAGTCTCATTTTTCATTTCAGTACGTTTTCCACAAAAACATTTTTTTGTTGGAATATGTGAATAAGAATTTCGGCAACCTGGACAGCGCCATCTTCCTTCAAACAGAACTTTTCAAAAATGAAAAAAAATAAATTAAACAAGATCACAAGTTTTCCATTTTGCTTAAAAAACCAAAACATAAAAACAGTTATCAATATATTTTGAGTTTGACGTATTTTTTAAAAAACTTTTTTTTTCAACAACATACCATATGAATCTTTACTAACTGTTGACCACTTCTCAACGCAAGAGAAGTGCAATACACAACTGCACACCTTACAGGACCATATATCTTGCTCCTTTGTAAATGTTTCAATGCAGATTACGCATAGTCGTTCCTCATTTTTCAGGTCAGAAGCCACCTTATCTAAAAAGTAAAATAATAATATTATTATCTTTGCAAACTTATTTTTTTGGGTACACCAAATAATGTTCTTGCAACATAGGACACAAATCATGCCAGATAAATTGAATATCTCTCCCTTACCTTGTTCATGCGCATTAGAATCGAATGATGCATATTCCAGCCACATTGGTGGAGCAAACTCTGCATATGAGGTTTCTATAAAAAGTAATTTAATTAAAATTTTTCATGTAGACTGCCGCTAAACAAAATCTTTCATATTTCATTCAGAAAATTTTCATACTGAAAATTCATCTTTCTTTTTATACATTAAAAAATTCAAAAGTAATACAAAAAATACTTTTTACAAAATATAACACAAAACTATTACTTTTTCAATGATAAATTAATGAAATGATTGCATCAATGAAAATTGAGGTTTCAAGGATACATGTAGAATTCTGGAAGACAGTTAGCAAAGCGTTCATCTTAGACAGTTAAGTGTTCCAAAAAATTGAAAACAAAAACAGCATAAAGATTACTTAGCATATTTCAATAAAAATACCTCTTGACCTTGGGCCTGGTTCAGAATTTTGCATTGCTTAATATCAATTTCTTCACAGGTTCTAAATAAAATTTCAAAAAGATTTTATCAAAAAATATACACATACCAAAATACAATAACAATGTCTTTTTTTTCAATGTTAAAATTAATTTTATAAATTTCACAAAATTATTAGCTGTGAAACACACATTACATAACAAATGAAGCATTTTTCAACAAACATTTTTGCTGAAAACAATGTCAGCAGCGGTATGAGTGGTTCCATACGTATAAAGATATATATGTACATTTATATTAGGAATTGTAAAAGAAAAGAAAACAGTTGATATGGAAAAATATCACAGTGAAGAACAATAAAAGTTGCATAACCAATAAGCAAATTCCAAGCACAATATGCGAATGACACTCGAGTACTTAGCATGAAACTTAACTGTAAGTACGCATCTTATTTTCTAAACTGTGATAGTGAAACTGTAGCTAGCGTGGCAATACAGTATTCCAACTAAAACTTAAGTAGTACTTTTCCTAACATGTAAAAAAGGTGTAATGTTTCTTGTAAAAAGGTAATATAGGCTAATATGCATAACCTAAAATAAACTATTCTAAAATGCATTAAACATTAAGAACGTTATAACACACCAACAAGCACATTATTTTTTCTTACTGTATTTGTTCTTTATTATTATTATCAAACACCATTCCTATATGTAGCACAGTCACTTTATAAGTGTAACAAATGTGATACTTGCGCTAGAATTGAATCACAATTCAAATATCTGCTTATCAAACTGACAATTTCATAATCGAAAATCTTCAGACTGAATTTTTATAATCATAAATCTTCAAACGTAATTTTCATATATAGGGTATAACTTGGAAAGGTGGAAGAAACAACACTCATAATGAACGCCAACTATAATTTATTTGAAACAATGCAGCACACGTTAGGAACTAAAGCACGTATACACGCGCATTAACTCACTAACTCACCCTGTTTCTACCGTATTCCTTGTATCTTTGAACATGATTATCTGATACATTCCACCGTTCAAATACCTTAATCACAGAAAGCATATTTTTGCTGGTTGTTTTTCACTGTAACAAACTTAAAAGCTTTATCCGCTTGCTTCAAAAGGACTGTCAATCAGCAGTGAACCTGAGAGGCATTTTGGAAAATTAGCAGATATATGCTCTTTAAAAAATTTACAAAGTGAAACGTTAGATATAGAAATGATAAGTTAAAATGAAATGTTTGATTTTACATTTCATAATATGAAAAAACTCAACAAAAGAACAATTTCAGAATTTAGAATAGCAGATGCCTAAATGCCTAGAAAACGCTCAACAGTGTCAAAACTGATACAGCCATAATTTGAAAATGAATAAGATTTGAGGATCATTTTCTATAAGTATATTGAAATAGCTTTTTCTAGAATTGTAAAATAAGCGTTATAATACATTTCGATCTTCCGTTTGGTATTAGGAAACTTCTGAAGAAACATTCTACCAAAAATATGCATTTGGCATCTGACATCATAAACCATATTTTTTTAACTGCAAACCTGCTGGGTATACCTTTTACAGATAAACTTTATAACAAATTCGAAATACAAATGACAGAAAAAGCAATGAAAACAAGACAAATTCTCTCATTTAACATTATTTTATATTGAAAGAATAGCAAAATCTTCTTTGATTATTCCCATTGCGGTACTTGAAGGATCCATGAAACAAAGCATACCAAACTTTCATGAAGTCTCATCTTGTTGGTTTGTCTGTTTTCATGTTGCTTCCACAGAAGCTGCTAACCTTAATCATGTGGACTGTGTAGAATGATGAATAGCAGGAATAAATAGGGTGTTCACTTAGGATGTCATTAACATTGTAATAATTCTCAAACTTGGCATGGAAATTTCATGTTCCAGTAAAGAAAATTGGAGCGTATATTCAGAGAGCACATAAAAATATAATTATACGTGAATATCAACTATAAACACAAACAATAACGGATCAGCATGCAGATGAACAAGAATTTTTATTGTTTGCTTGCCATTAGTCATTTGTCAGAAATTGTGATTTTGTCAGAATTGTAAGAAAATTTGCTTGATTTAACAAATACAATTTACAGGCTGTTTCATGGACAAAATTAAAATAATAAAATTATTCTGACATTACAAGAATCAACTGAAAAAAGTTGAGCTAAGCCATTCAAAAAAGGAAAAAATTAAATTAAAAGCGAGCACAGCGATGAGGTTTGAAGTGTCGATTTCACAGTTGTGCCTTGTGTTTTTGCCACATTACTCTGTCTCACATTACATCACCAAGCGCACTGATGTTGAAGAGAAAGGGATTGTCTGTGAAAGACAAGGTTGCTATCATCAATGCACTGAATGATGGTAAGAAAATGCTCAGTTTGTGAACACTTTAGATTACCACTGTCATCAGTCAACTGTTTTCACTATTTGGAAAAATCGAAGTGCTCTAATGGAACAATTCAATCGAACATTTTAATTCATATATCTAACTGTAATCATTTGTTATAGACTCTGCATCAGTAAATTAAATGTGCAAAGAAAGAAATTCTGTATTATAAACCCACACTGTGAAACATTTAAAACAAGAGGTAAAACAACATATACAGTAAAATTATATTGATGACCAAGTACAAGATTAGCATAAAAGTTATTACTACAATTCCAATTCTGCTGTAACAGCTTCGCCGTTCATGTTGGTTCTTCTTTAACTCTCTTTTCCAATAATGGTACTCTGTGTGTGACATGCGTGCCTTGCAACGCAATTCAGAATTGATCAACGGGTTGTTCAACGGTGATTACATACAAGAGACTGGTCAGCTAGTTATTGAGATGACGTTCAGTAATTTGATGAGGTTAATGAAGCATTGATTATAAACTGATTATTGAAATTTTTTTTACTTTTTGTCAGGTTGTACTTATAGTTACTGAAATTATGTATTACAGAATCACAAGTGCATTAACAGTTGAATACAACAAGATATTAGAAAAACTGATAGTTTACAAAGTTTAATTTTGTCCATTGTTGTTTATTTTGTGAGCCCTGTTCTTACGGCGCTGAGCTGTCGAAGATGACAGTGCATCTCCTCATCTGATCTGCACCCTATTAGTTCTGATAAATATTGATGCATAACTATCACGTTTGCTTGACATATACTAGGCAGTATGACCAAAATCAGTGATCAGGATTTGAATGCCTTACATAATAGCACCTGACACTTATAGATTGTGGCGTATAATGTAGCTTTATTCAGTTAAAATGTTAGCACTACAACGGGTAGTTAGAGGCTGATCAACAAGCGACGTGCGCGCGCACACCAAAAGTAGGTTAGTTGTTGAATTTGAATTTCAGCATTAGAATTAGGTTATTTAAAATCAGGTAAGTTAGATATGAGTAAGTTACTGTAATATTCGTTGACGTATTAATAACTACAACACGGAATAATTACAACATTCACCCCCTTCTAGAGAAATGTCACAAATGCAGACGTAGAGGGGGGTGACGGTTTCGCTGTAAGCCGCGTAACAGGGGTTTTTCTTCGTTTTCTTGATGTAGTGGTTCACAGTTTTCAGAACAATCATCTGCCGCGGTTACTTCTTGTTGTATTTCTTCAGCATCACTCGATCCGGCGGGCGCCAGGTGACGCGTAGACACGGAGGACTCTCGTCCGTCCGGGAAGCGGATGTAGGCATATGTCGGGTTCACTTCGAGCAGTTGGACTTCTTCCACTAGAGGGTCAGTTTTACTGTTCCGTACATGTTTCTTTAGTAAGGCAGATTTACTGTCCAGAATCCACGCGGGTATTGATCTACCAGAGGTAGATCGTCGAGGGAAAGCTAACAATCGTTCATGGGGCGTAGCATTCGTCGAGGTGCACAGCAATGAGCGTACAGCATGCAGAGCATCAGGCAGAACCGCTGGCCACTGTTCCGTCGGGAGTCCTTGTGATGTTAAGGCCAACAGTATTGTTTTCCATACAATGCCAGTGTAGCGTTCAGCTTGGCCTTTGCCCTGCGGATTGTAAGGAGTTGTCCGGCTACACGCAATGCCTTTGCTTAGTAGGAATCGACGGAACTCGTC